>QANX01000863.1:0-182023 GCA_003254975.1 Ochetophila trinervis | reverse complement strand
ACGCAAATTTTTTGCTTCGTCGCGCATTTAGTGTCGCCGATTCAGGTTTTTTGCGTAGTGTTATTTATATCAGTAGTGATAAAAACATCAAAATGTTTATAAAAAATATTTATCAAATGATATATCTTAATATAAACACCTAAGGGTACAATTGATTCATTGGCATTGTTGACTCAGCGGTTGGATTTCACTTTTGATTAATGCTAACATATGAATGCTGATATAATACACTGTAGTTGGCCACTCTTGCAGCCTATTTTGGGCTTGGACAGCAGACTCAAAGGTACACTTGCAAATCTATTTTGTAGTGATATTACTTCTTGTTTTCAACTATGTTTTGTTAAGCTAGTCCTTTGTGTACTAATTCTTTAGGAGCTTGGACGATGTCCGCATGAATCTTGAAGTTCTGAAGTGTTGTGCAACAGTTTTGTTATGGTAACTTTATAACTTTCAAAGCTATGGAACTTACCCATCCTTGAATGATAAGCCATAAATATGCATAGAGTTCTTTTAATTGATTTATCTTTTCTTACTTTACATGTATGTTCTTGGATTGTTTATTTGGTCTTTATTACCAGTAATCAGATAAGCTGCTAGGTAGTGTTCAGTCTCTGGGTTTTCTTTTACCTCTGTTATTGTCTATCATATCCTTGTCTGTTAATGCTAGGAGTCATATAGGACATTACATGGTTCCCATATTTGCTACAATTCTGTTTCTCAAAACTTCTCTTAGACTTATTTGGTTAAATGCATATAATATACAATTTCCTATATGGTACGGGAGATGATCTTATTAGCAAGTTAACTTCTGAAGCATTTTTTTCTTGTCAACTACACAAATCCAGAGAAGTGAGTAGGCTAGGCCTCATGTAAAGAGAATCATGGGATTGTTAATATTAATCAGTAGTCATATTCGGTTCTAACTAATTGTATCTTAGAAACTTTACTCCAGCAATTTACTTGCTTACAATTCTACTTGAGCCATTTATTTTTAATCAGTAGGCACCACCAAGTCTATCTATGGTTCTTGATTCGTGCAATCGCATTGCACATAAGTTGTATGTGGATTCTAGCGGTAGTTCTGATTGGAGGCCTGTTGTGGTTCGTAAAGATGGCTACTTCAACTATCCTACAGTGAGGTTGCAGTAAGTATTTCATCTTATTGTTCACTTACCCTCTATTTCCCTTGCAGTTTCTCTGATAAGGAAAATAGTATTTTAGCTGTTTAAATAGAAAAATGAAAATTAAAGGTCAGTCCAAAATATTTAATTGGTTTCTATGCATTAACTAGTTCATTCTCTTCCATCTGAGTTTTATTAATCTATTGCGTCTTTTCAAAGAGCATTTCCAAGTAACAGTAATTAAAAAGTTAGATTGTTTGCTCTTGGTTGGTTATTAAGTAGATGTAGTGGAACGTTGCAAGCTGACCCTTTCGAGTTGATAGTAGTTATAAACTCAACCGCGCATCATACTTTCTTTGATACATTCGTGAGTTCTTGCCTAGCTAGTAATGTAAACTAGTCCTAATATATTTTCCCTGGTTGAATATTTCTTGATCGGATACGTCTTTCTTTGTGGATGCATTCTTCTCCTTGGAGTCTTATGATTATCAGCAAAGTGCAGGCATTCGGCAGGTGTCAAAAAAATTGATTATCCATTCCTGAGTGATATGAGAGATAGGATCTCTGATTTATTTCTTTGTAAAACTTGTAAGAAAGAGAAAAGAATTACTCTAAATATATAATATTTAAAAATAGGTTCTCCCTTCAAGCCAAGTACAGAAGTGGAAAACATTAAAGTTTGGTAAAAGGTGAAACTTCTTGACTCTATAATATTTTTCACGTTAATTCCTTTACAATCTAATCAAATTTTTTATAATTTATATGAAAATTGCATAAATATATGTAGAAATTTCAAAATATCCGTAGAAATTTCCATGGAATGTTGAAAATATCCATTAATTTTTTTATAAAATTTTAAAAATATTATAATAATTTTTATAAAATATTAAAGCATTTTTCTATTATAATTATTTGTTAATGACATATTTTCACTAATATTAATTGAAATTTGAAAGCAATGATGAAACAATTGGAAAAACAAAACAACTAAAAATAATAGAAAACAACGATTTCAATTTCAAAAAATTAAAAAAATTCTAATTTAAAAAATATAAAAAATTATTCTTTATCTATTTGGCACATGCAATCAGCGGGTTAAAAAACTTACTTAATCAGGATTCACCCCACTCTCCCTATAAACCTCTTTAAAAAATTCAACAGCTTAATCATATAACTCATTATGTAAGAAACTCGATCATATCATAACATTTCAACATCCCAATCAGGACTCATGTGTAGTATTTTTATTACTCTCAACGAGTGTTAGATGTCTATTGATTATGAAAAATATGATTTCCACTCAATTTTTTCAATTTTTATAGTTAAATTAATTAAGTATATCGTGAAATTTCATTAAAAAATTCTATATTTTATTTTAAATCTCCGTAATTTCTTTTGAATTTTTATTGATATCGATCGATATTTCTATCGATATATATTTTCATATTTTTGACCTTCGATATTTCCTTCTATACCAATATTTTCATCATTGGTTGGAAGTAAACCAAGAAAATAAAAGTCAAGCTCTCTATTAATTAACTTAAACATTTTTTTGCATTTCTCCACAAAATGAATATGTAAAATATCACAAGCTTTCTTTATTTCATAAGAGACTATAAGCAAATGATTGATTCCTTGAATTCATGACCTATTAATAGATGTAGATCATTCGGATTTGACTCAATCTTGGAAGAATACCCAATCAAAACCCTAGACATGGAATATATATAGCATAAATTGATCATTTTGGAGAATTGTATTTTATAGACCTTGTAATTTCATTTTAGAAATAATAGATATAATAGAGAACATTCTATCTCTTTTTTTAGAGACTATTTAAATATTAGCGTAATTGTTTAGGTTCATTCACCTGAAAGATGTGCCAATAAAAACTTGGTGAATTCTTTCCAATAATTTCTATTACTCAAGGCTTGAAGTGATTGGTAGGTTCATTTCTTGTATTATGCTCTTTAACTTTTTGAACATAAGTTCGTTAAAGAATATTGTATCTTTCCAAAGCAATGTGTCAAAATTGGAATCTAAGTGTAAGTTTATGTTATATAGCATAAGGTCTTCTTTTCAAGGAATATGGAAGTATTCAATGAAATCCTATCTCAATTAATATAAATAGATATATATATATATATATATATATTTATACACAACAATGCTATTGTGGGTGATTTAGTCTATATTATGGTGGACGTCTGGCCGCATCCAAGCACATATAAACGTTCATATGATCTGGTTGACATTCCTCATCATGATAGAAAAATTATATCTATATATATGAGTAGTTTGAACACTCATCATAGAAGAACACTAGATTTAGAATTGGTTTAGTTCAAATAAGCCTACATCCATTGTATACCTTATTTGTAATATTTTTAGGACAAACCCAATGAGCTCTTAGGTGATGTTTGGTTACAAAAAAGAAATTGCAATAGGAATAAAATCAATATTTGAATGAAACCTTTAAGAAATGAAATACATGAATTAATTGATTCCATCATTTAGTTGGGTCTTAGAAACATTATTTTTATTAAAAATTAAGACTGCAACTGAATTTGACTGTTGATATTATACTTTTCTATACAGTATCACACATTATTTAGAACATAATTTGACAGCCTCCATGAGACAACAGTTAGTGCTCTTTCTTTACAATGCTCTACTATGGATAATGAACCTTGGGTTTAATCTCAAGAACTAAAACATGGGTCGGAAATTATGGTTGATTTTGTAATATATGACATGGATAAAAGTTATTTGTTTCTTAAGAATTTCAGAGGGAAAGAGAGAGAGAGATTACAAATTGGAGGAAATTGAAGACAATGAGGTTGGCCAAGTAGGCCTAACTATTTGGCTGATCACACTTTTGGTTGCCTAGTACAAATATTTGAAAGAAACTTGGTTGATTATCAGTGGGTTTGTATCCTAGCCTTGGTATTGCTTTGTCGTTTTTGCAATGGAGAAGGGTAAGCAGATTGACATTAGCAGCAACAATGGCATACATTATAGTTGCAGCAGCTTTGATAAAGCCAACAGCTTTAGCACTTTCATTGGTCGTAGCAAACTGAAAATTTTGCTATGTGACCCTGATGATGAAAGCTGTAAAGAGATCACCAACTTAAGGACAAATTGCTCCTATCAAGGTATCAATGCATGCATTCGCCTTCTTTTCCTTTCAGTTTAGCTTCCCTTGTTTCTTTTAGGTACAGTGCATAATTTAAGTTATAAAGTCATTCTTCTTCAAGAGACTCAGAACTTATAACCACAGTTTATCAGAGAGATTAGTATCTGGAAAAGTCTTTAACCCATCTTCTAATAAGATAATTTTAAAATGTTTAGCTCTATGTTTTTTTGAATCCGTATCGGAATTATGGCGCTCTCTGATAAACTGTGGTTAATGTATATAATGTTGAATCCGTATCGGAATTATGGCGTCAAATCTCCACCTTCGTCTTCTTCTTCTTCAATTGAAACGAATAGCATTTGCATAATCGGAAATCAGCGATTCCTCTATAGAATTCTCTTTATATCAGGTCGGTCATTCTTCGATCATATCAATTCTCACACGCCAAAACTCCGCTGTTTGATCTGAATTTCGTTTTCTTTTTGCTGGATATTTCTTCTAATTAGTAGTACTATTGGACTATGCAGATTATTCATCATCGACCTATACGTGTCGTATAGAATACACAGTTTTGTTTTGTGTTCAATCGATCGCTTTTAGGAAATGTTTAACAACTTCATATGTATGTTATCCAAGTAAGTTTCCGCCATAACAGCCCGAGCGCTCCAATCTCTCCAGCCATGCAGAGCCCAAGTCCATGTGATGCTTCAACAGCCCGAGTGCTCCAGCCCATCCAGCCCTCGCCTCAGAGTCCAGTCCGCGTTCGCGTCCAAGCCCGTATCCAGCTATTCGGCCGCATTCAAGCCGTCCGCAAGTCCGTCCAAGTCGAGCTTCAACTAAGGCCCACGTGCATCCACGTCCAGTGAGCCCAGCACCTCAGTCCAAGCCTACCAGCCCATGTCTAACAAGCCCGCGACCATGTGCTTCCAAGCCTGTGATCCGGTGCCAAGCCCAGAGCGTCAGTCCAAGCCTGTGATCCACTCCAGCCCGCATCCTGCTGCGTCAAGCCACCCAGGGGCCAAGCCCACGTGACTGCATCCCAGCGTTCAAGCCCATCCAGCCAAGCCCGCATTCGCTGCATCAGCCCGTGCATCGTCAAGTCTGATTCGAGTACAACATGTATCCAAATATCCACGTGCCTCATGCATCCAAGCTTTCTAGATTCGGTCCACGCGTGATTAGCCTGCAGCAGCAAGCCCGTAGTCCATCCACAAGTCCAGTGTCTTTATCAAGCCTCCAGCAGCAGCGCCAAAGCCCACATCCTGTAAGTCCGAACACCCAGCCTTGATGTCCACGATTTGCGCCTCTAGCCCATCCATGTAGCAGCCTAGCCTGGCGTTCAGAGCCGCCTTTTCGTTCCAGCTCGTGCTGATGCGAAACCAACTTCGCCGCTGCAAACCCAGTCCTGCTTGCCGCGAACCCAACCGCGCTGCTAATCGGTGGTACCTTTTGCTACTCCGGATCACCGAGAACTTCTTGGCAACACGAAGTGAATTATCCAGCACCGTCGTTTGCGTTTGCGGGGAGAGCATAGGGGAGGAATTGCTCGGGTATCCAAGTTTGATGTGGAGTGGTTAAAGAGAAAAGAAATAAAAATAGGCTTAATAAAAGTATGGTGAAGTACAGCAGTAGAAGCATAAACAGATAGTGACAAAAGGGGAACTTTGTTTGTTTACCTGATGGTGGAACGAGAAGCTTTATCGTCAATCTTCAATTTTTTGATGCTTTTGCAGTAAGATCTTACTGTACTGGAAACTGCTGCAAATATATACATATAAATAAAATAAAATAAAATGGCAATTGTCGGAGCGATAACATGGAGGAAAGGATTTCAATGGTGATTAATGATATGCCAAAAGAAACAAATAAAATATATATATATATTATATGATATGAAAGAGCTTGATTTGATGACATTCGTACATGCAATTCATTATTGGCAGAGATTATTACATGTTTAGGTGGGCACATGAGACAAAGGAAAAGGTTACTACATGGATAGGTGGGCAAAAGAAAATTACCTTGATTTCTGGAATCACGTTGAATGTGAGAAAAGCCTTTCAATCAGTTTTCAGCAGTAATTGGACTGTCAATTTGCAGTGCAAAGAAAAAAGAAAAAAAAGTCATAAAGCTTGAACAAGGATGAAAGTGAAACTGAACTTACGTGTTGAAGGTCTTGTATTCTATAGTGAGTGTCAGCGGCATATGTGTGCCGCTAAGGTATTATTAATGGTTGTGTTAAAAAAATTAAATATGTGAAGACTACAATCTTTAGTTAAGCGGAAGATTGCCAAATTTTTTAGAAAAAAATATATTTTCTGGGATATTTGTTATATTCGATTGAGTTCCCAAAATATATTTATATTTATGGAGAAAAATTTGGCAAGAGGAACATAATTTAAAGCTTGCCAATGTTGAAGTGCTTATAATTGAAAAGATGCAGATCATTAAATCTTTGATGGTGTGGATAGTTTTCATAATAAAATATATTCACGACTCAAAAAAAAAATAAATAAATATTGCTTTGCAATTTTATCAACAAAATCATAAAGCAATGGAAGCAATCTTTGGACCATATATTAATTTTTTAAAAAAATTAATATTTATTTAAGTTTGATTTTGGAAAATAGCAATTGTCCCACATTGTTTAGAAATGAAAAAGTTTTGGATTATGTCAAGTATAAATGGGTGCCATAGAAATTGAAATTGAGGGAAGTCCCACATCGGAAGTAAACAAGCCTTTTGAGAAATTCTTTACTTATAAATTCAAGCTTCTTCAACATTAGAAAAGGCGGTCGGACACATCAACACACACTAGAAACATATACTACTTAGTTTATTCTTGTTATAATTTTCTTCGAGTAGTCAAATAATTTAGTTAAAATTTTTATTTAAAAGTCTTTTAATCTGAAAGGCATTTTGTAACCTTTAATTATTCTGTTCTCGATAATTAATATGATCGTTTGATTACGCTCGCACACTTGAGACGACTGATTGTTGTATTTTACACCAACAAATGTATATATATTTATCTTTTTTCATTAATGTATATTTTTTTTTAAGTTCAAGTTAGAAATAAATCTCTATTCATTTCATTTTGGTAGATTATGATACATTATTTTGGTCAACACTAAAATCATTAAAACTAGGGTGGGCTATTTCATACAAAATTTTGAAATTGAAAGTATATTCTCAATGAGTTTTACTACTATGTCAGACCTATAAAAACATATTATGATACATTGGTCATACCAAATATAATTTCGTAAAGAGATAGTAAATAATTGAAAATTTTTAGAGTAGATTAAAAGTTTTTTTTTTCTTTTTTTTTTGGGAAAGTAAATTAATATGTAGTTCATTTATTTTACAAAGAAAATTAATATATAGTTACTTTAAAACAAAAGACGTTGTTTATTCCCACTTATTATGTTACAATATTTGTCTTAATTGAATGCTAAAATTTTAAAAAATTATAATTCAAAAAGAAGGTGCTATTTAAATGTTATAGTGAAAAAGGATTAATTTATCTTTCTAAAGGTTATTTTGTCATTTGCAGATCTACATTGTTAGTCAATAATTTATGTTACGTGGAATTGGTTAAATTCCTTTGTCAATATTTATAATGACCTTCCCTTTAAGTTTGGTGCAAATATGAAAAATCCAGCATACCTCATGCATTTCAACACCTCATCAATTCTACTACAAAGCATTTTTTTTTTTTTCCATTACATTTAGTTTTACAATATTGGAGTTAATAGATTAATGACCTTTCNAAATTTATTTATTAAAAATTAAAATAAACTTTAAAATACCACTTTTAACAAAATAATATTTAAGTTTGTTTATTTGTATATGCTAATTTATGGGTAAATTATACAAATGCTTATTGAATTTTTTAATTTAATATTTTATATTGGGGTATTTTTATTTAAAATTTTATATTGGGGGTATTTTTATCATTATGAAAAAAATTAAAACTTGTTGATCACTAACTTTCAAAGTTTGACTAAGAGAAGGGGAGTATGTGAAAGAACATTGAAATTATATGGGAAGTATATGCAATTTTAAAAAAACGGAGAGTATAGATGAAAAAGCTTGGAACTAGAGAAGAAGTTTGTGCAATTTACCCTACTCTCCTCATGGAGTTTGTGCAATTTACCCCATATTCTCCTAATAAACCTAACAATTTATATTAGTAAGTAAAAAGAACTTGGAAATCAATGCAGGCGAAAAATCTAACACACTACCATTCTCTCTTTATTTCTTTTTTCTTGAATCAAACACAAACCACATTCATTTATCAATTCTACTTCCACAATATAAATTTTATTAAATTCAATTTTATCCAATATATAAATTAACAAATTACAATGACCTTCCCTTTAAGTTTGGTCCAAATATGAAAAATCCAGCATACCTCATGCATTTCAACACCTCATCAATTCTACTACAAAGCATTTTTTTTTTCCATTACATTTAATTTTACAATATTGGAGTTAATAGATTAATGACCTTTCCTTTAAGTTTGATCCGAATATGATAACTTCCCTTTTCCTTCCTTTTACAATATTGAATTTCAGATCCTTACGAATCCACGGCTTCATCGATGTAGGTGTGAAAGCATATTAATTAAGCTAACATTACTTGACATTCTAATTTTATTAATTTCAAGAGGAAAAAACATAAAATAAAATAAAATAAAAAATCTAAATTTCTCATTCTAGTGTCTTGAACTCAAGACTTTTCAAATGTAAGTGACTAACAAACCAACTAAATCAACTTTGTTTGACTCACTTGATTTTTTAATAATAATAAAAAATACACATGCGCCGGACATCCAAACTAAATTGGCAACTCCCAAAATAGGCACGCAATTAAAAGAAAAAATTAAGTGACAATACATGGAAGAAAAATAAACTGAAATAGTGAACCACCTAATTGGCCTCGTTAAAACCATATAAAGTAAAACTCTAATGAGAAAATCAATACATGAAAAAACAATACCGGTACTAAGTAAAACAACCCAAAAACAAAGGCTATTATAAATAGTGTCAGAAAATCCTAACATGACCAAGATATTATTACATGAAAAACTACAACACGAAAAAGATTTGTTTCCCCATATGTCATCCCAATGAGCCGCATAACAAAAAACAGGAAGATGGAACCACAAGTTATCATAAATAGCCTTAACATCGAATTTAAACGGAAGACATCATATTCCCGTCGCGGAAAATATGTGAAACTTTAAAATGAATATGAAAAATGAAATGTAAACAATTGAACCATCTAGCACGAAGTCGCCCATTTTTTTCTTTATAGCTATTAGTTAATCTATTTTTTATAACAATTAAAGAATTTAAGTTTTCAATTTTTTTCTTTATAGCTATTTGTTAATCTATTTTTGCATTGGGGGTCAGGAAACTGTAAAAGGATCTGATTGTTTAGTGTTTATCCCTTATTCATGATGATGAGTGGCCCATTTTATGAGTCAATGGATTGCTCTGTGATAAGTCATGACATCTAACAGCTGGTTTTGTTTCAGCTCTGACTGACCTTGCATCTGCATGTTTCAGTCAATATTATCAGATTGATTTCTTTTTCTTCGTTTTCATATTTCTTGCTGGAATTTACCTTGTTTCTCTCATATCTTCTGCTGCTTCTCATATGGAAGGCAAAGATTGCTTTAGATAGCCTTGAAGTGCCTGTTGGGTAAGCTGATTCTTTATTTTATCTTCTTTTTTTTTTTTTTCAAGAATCTTTGTGTAAATTGGTTTACCTCCCATTTTAACCTTATTTATTTAATTATTAAAGATGATAGCCTCCGAGAAACTATAATATATTTTATTATTCAGCTGTGTGATCGTTGAAGATGAGGAGGCCATAACTACTTCTAGAAGTAAATGTAGATTCACCTTTATCTTCTCCTCTCTTTCTTACTCACTAATCTATGGAATATTTGTAGATAGTTTTTGCTTTGATCTAGCTAGTTTTAAGTTTGTTCTTTTCCTTTTGGTCATACCTTCCTCTTACTTCCATGAATTAGTTCAGCTCTATGCTTAACCACTATATGATTTCCAAGCTCTTGGATATTAGTTTAATGCGTTCTTCTTACGTAAAATGTTTCTAGAAAACAGCACTTCACTTAAAGTTCAAAAGTCATAGCAAAAGGAAACATTAGAGTTCTTTTACGTACCTTATTTTGTTAGCTTTATAGAAATCCATGATTTTTTTATAAATATGCATTAAGAATATTCCCTTATGTTTCTAGTTTATGCACTTTCCATAGGGCTACAAAACATGCAGAGATGGAAGCAATCAATACTCAAATGAGCTCTGCCCTTATAAGAAGGGAACAAAAAGTAAAAGATACGTGTTTAACTAAATTGCTATATCTTATATAAAACGTGCACACACACAAAATCAAACACCTAGTTCTAATAATTTACATGATAAGATTCATTTACATCTTTATGTTACATCAGGATAAAAAGATTCCCTTGCATGCTTTTGTCATTTCTTTACTTTCCTCGCTTCATCAACAACTCCACCACGTTTCGGCAGAGACTAGTCTCATTCCTCATCTAGGAAGAAATCACTATCGTAATTTGAAGAATAGTGTCCCAGTCCAGTTTCACCATGATAATTTTTTTTTCTTTTTCAATTTATTCTGCTACAGTCTGGCTATCTGGAGAGTCTGGATGAGACATATATCCTAGAAGGAGTAATGGTAGATCATATAAGGGAGCAAGAAGTTTTCTGAGAGTTATGCAGGAGTCATAATCATTTTCTCCAATTCCATGGTTTTTTTTTTGGTAGATGATTATGGAACATGGGGATAATTATTGGTGGCAAAATATTTCTCCCTATTTCATTATGCTTGATGATGATGACCATAGAGCTTTCAATCTATAGTCCTAAGATCAATTGCATTTTAGAGAAATCTTTGAATATTGATTTGAGAATTCTTCGTATGAACAAACCATATCCTCTGGACCAATTTTCCAAGATTTTTTGCAGATCCTAGTAACTTGCTATTGGATAATAATTAACGTCAAGCCAATAAACATAATATCCCTGAGCATCTATGTTTATGATCCGATTTTTGTATCCATATTAGAATTCATAGACGGTATGTGTCACTCTCCAACTTTTAGGTGTGAAATTAAAGAGAAATTTAGTATGTCCTGGAACTCTCCGAGTGACAAGAAAAAGATCATATTCAAAGCACTTTGTTAGCGGATTAACTTATTAAAATAAAATAGTTGATCTGCTAACAAGGTGTCTTGAATATGATCATTTTTGCATTGCATTAGATTATACTATTTAATAATAATATCCCCTTTATATCTTATCCAACAATCAAATTAAAATTGCATTGATTTACCAAACAAAACAAAAAAATTAAATTAAATTTGCATTGCTTAAATTGCTCTGTTTTTCACCATTATCACATTAAAAAGCAAATTACTTTACATGAACGGTTTCACAATTGACATCACATATACATTCTGCAGTGCATATATGTGTAGGTTTTTAACTTGCAAACTGTCTCAAATAATTTAATGTTAGTTTAACTTTGTCGCTAAAATAAATTATCACGATGAAAGAGTTGTTAATAACACATTATAAGTGACGATCAATAAGATAAAAATTCATTAATATCCGCACTTTAAAAAATATTACATGTAAAGGATGTGTTATATTCAGTTGAGAATTACAAGTAAAAATGTTTTAACACTTTTAAATTTTTTTCAATAGTTCAAAATCATAAAAATAAATATCAATTGTTGTCTGAAAAAATTGTTGGGAATTATATGTTCCCAAATCCCAATATAAGGTAAAAATGAATAAAACTATCAAAATCATATAAAGAATTATTACCTAGTGACTTTGATATGGATTATTTCAAAAAAGATCAACTCACCAATCCATATTCCAAAGTAAATATGGTCTGTACAAACACAATAAATTATGATGGATTATTCCGAGGGTAGACGGTGGAGTTGGGGCAAAGGCAAAGAAGGCAAAGGCAAAAAAGACCCTCATGTTCACTAAAAGAATAGCTTGCTAAAACGTTTTTTCTCAAGCTTTCTTTGTAAATGCATGCAGGCAAGGAATTGGAAATTGGAATATTCCAATCCCACTTCATTTTTTACCTTTTTATTATCTAAACTTACAACTTATCTTTTTTTTTTTTTTTTACCGTTCTATTAATACTTAAAAGTAAATAATACTTAAAAAAGTGTCATTAGACTCTTCCCTCTTTATTATTTTTTTGTACCTAACAAGAAATACACTTATTTTTTAAAATGTTAAGTACATTTTGGTACTTTTAATTTTCAAAATTTTACTAGATATTTTAAGTTTTAAAAGTAGCGATTAAAATATTTAATTTATTATAAATAGGTCAATTTTTCAATTTGATAAACATAGAAGTAGCATTCAATCTATATGAGTTTCTTGTGACTTAATTTCTCATTCTAAATATGTCAAATTGAAAATTAGTTCAATCTATAAAAATTATTAAAAAGAAATTGGAGCTACAAATTATTACTTTTGAAAATTAAAGATTTAAATCGTAAAATTTTAAAATTACAGACTACTAAAATGTAATTAACTCTTTTTTATAATTAGGTTTTGAATTCTACTATATTTTATGAAAATACCATCAATCTAATACTATATAAAGCAGATAATTACTTTCTCATCTCGAGGAATCGATGCCATAAACTCCAACAAGGGCTGAGAGTAGTCGGCAAATTAAGGTGTGAAGATCTTCGATGGATTTGTTGTTAATGCCTGAGGCTGCAAGGTCGAGAGCCGTGACCCGGTGGCCTGCAGATTTGAGAAGTGGAATGATATTGTACCAACACCAACCTCCATGGCACATCCCGTGAATAAGAACATAATGGCTTTTTTCCTTGGCACTTTCTGCTGCCATTTTTGCTTCTTCGTAGACCCGATAAAGCAGAACAAAGGACACAAAGAATTTATAGATATAATTTATCCAATCTAATTAATTATAATTATGAGTGGCTTACTTGATTTAGTCGTTGAAAACTTTATTATAGGTTTTATATGTTAGTAAATATATAAATTGTGCTCAATTCTTATTGGTCAAGCGGAGTTAGAATTTATGCTGCATGTTTGGCTTAAGAACTTTGTTACGTACAGGTATAATAAATTAGTTTATATACATATATAATGTACTAAAATATTATTGGTCAAAATTAAGGCGTTATTTACCAAAAGAAAAATTAAGGCGTTATATTTTATGTTGGTTTTAACTGCTTTCGATTGGAAGTATTATATATGCCATTGCCATACATAAACAGGTCTATATATATATATATAATGGGAATTCTTCAGCTATATTAAGAATAGAAGTGTAAGACACGTTTGGCAGCATAAGTACAGTACGAGCCTGTCACTTTAAAATTGAACATGCTATGGGCATGGCATGACATAAATTGTACATCGTTAAAAGCACGTAATAACGGTGTTTGAAGGCCAAAATTTAGGTTGTCCCTTTTTCTTAATGTAATTATTTACCTTTATTCTTTCATTTGTTATTTACTAGGGTTTGTCTATAAATATAATAATTGATGTAAGAAAGTGGTGAAGCCGTCATTTACAAAATCAAGAAATACAAACAATTATTCCAAATTTACATGCTATCAGAGCTATGGCGTCTTTCTCACAGAGCACTATTCTCACTGATCCATGCCTTACCTCACTGTCCTGCATATATACACCATCAATTAAATGGATAATTAATTAGACTTAAACTTAGGTTACATAATTTTTTATATGCATATAATAAAATTTAAATGTGTTCCTCAATGGAGGAGGGTTGAAAGAGTTTGGAAGGCAAATCCTTGGAAGAAAATGTTTAGGATTTTGGCTGTTGATTTTGTATATCAAATTTCCATGTAGATGTAAAAAATAAGAAATTAAATAAAACTTTAAAAATTATTAAAAATTAAAAATTGGTCATGTTAAAGAAATGCATACGGGAAAATTACATTTGGATGCCCTTTAAGATATACATTATCATATTTTGACATCGAATCCATTGGAATTCATCACTATCTCCGAATTGATTGAAAATTAAACAAATTGATCCTTATAGACTGTTAAAATTAATAGTATACCGTTTTGACCAATAAAATGGCCATGTTAGCCCATTAAATCAGATCACTATTTTACCCTCATGTATAAGGTTTTAAACTATTATTTACCCCTCTTTTACATTTGAAAATTTTTAAATACCAATTTTGAAAAAAAAAATTCACTTTATTTTCAAAAAAAAAAAAAAAGAATCAACACTAAAAATGTTGATAATTCATTTAAATTTTTTAAAAATCAATTCATTACATAATTAATAAACATACCCTTTTATTTATTTAATATTTTGGATAATGTATTTATTAAAAGACTAGTAATTTTTAAAATACTTTGTAATCAATAAAAATATATAGAAACATTTTTAAATGCTATATAAAAATATTTTACCAGACATGTACATTTTCAGCTAAAGCACCTTGTTGATTTTATGATGCAAATAAACTAACATATCCAAAATCCAATAGAGGAAGAACTATGTACTAGAGTATTAACAGGACGTAATTGAACTTCACTATCAAAAGCATATTCAAGATTTGCAGAATTGAACATTGTGAGAGTATTAACTCTATTAAACCTGCCACACTGCCACGTATGCTTTAGTTTGTTAGCTTTCTATTATCAGTCTCAACTGATGAGCTGTTAACTAACAGTTCATATGCACACATGCTCTTCATGTGTTTGTATAGCTAAGACAGTGAGTACTTTGTACAATTAACGATTACATAATACATAATCTTTCGTTTCTTAGTTTCTCTCTCTCTCTTAAATTCTCTTTGTTCTTTCTTTGATTCTTCCGCAAGTTACTCCATTCATATGGTATCAAAGCAGTAATATCTATAGCTATGGAAAATATTGAACTCAGTGAACTTCAAGCTCAAGTCTTACCTAGTGTTGATCTCATGGAATCTTGATTGGCAACAACGAATCTGGTAAGCAAGACTTTGATCACGATCTCACAATTTCCAAGCTCAACCCAGCCCTTACATCCTAGAAATTATCTAATCTGGAAAACACAGATTTTAGCCTTGTTAATAGAAAACAAATTGGATAAACTCGTATTGAAGGATGATCCTAAATTCATGGAAGTAATCCTGACACTACAATTTGATGTGGATAGTGAAGTTCTCATGAACTTCACAACTGAACAACAGTTATGGATTTTGCAAGATCAGTTGCTAATTGGCTGTCTTGTCACAGCAATCTCTAGATCAATTGCTAATATTGTAATTGGATTAAAGTCTTCAAGGAAAGTCTGGAAAGTTCTTGAATTGAATTTTGCCTCTAAATCGAAGATGAATTTCATTCAGATGAGAGTTCAATTGCAAAGTACAAAACGAGGAATCTCAAGAATTGCTGATTATTTTCTAATGATGAAAAATTTGGCAGATCAATTGACTGCAAGAGGTGGCTTTATTAATGAAGATGATCTTGTGTCGTGCATTCTTGGAGGACTTGGACCTAAATATGAAATGATAGTGGTCAATCTCATTACAAGATCAATTATGTCAAGCCTTGAGGAGGTAAAACAACACTTACTTTACTATGAAAGCAAATTTGAGAACTTACACACTATTGTTGTTGTTGATCTTAGTTCTCACTTCACTAATTCTGCAAATCTAGTAAGCACAATGTCAGAATGTCAAATTTCTAAGTTAAATGATCAAACTAGAGGAGAAAATTATGAAGTCTCAAAATCTGGTAATGTTAGCTCAGGCAGATCATGTGATACTATAAATGTCTATCATACAACTTTGTCAAATCAACACGTGGGACAGAGAGATGAATTAAAAGAGTACAGAACAAATCAGTTTGATAATGGTGGGGGTTTTGACAAGTCAAAGATTAAATTCAAAGGATAACACAAACCTGGTAGACCACAATGTCAAATATGCAAGAAGCTAGGTCATACAGCTGATGTATGCTACTTTAGATTTGGAAATCCCATCAATCCTGTATCATAGGCTAGTCTCACCTCTTTTGTTTTGCCTGCAAGCAACTTGGTTCAATACTCTGGATTTGATGGTATACAATCACCTAATGGAAACTACTTTGGGTATCTTGGTAGTCAATGAATGGTGAATGGATCAGTGTATAATGCTACTTTTGTGCCTAACAATGGATGCAATGTTGTTCAGAATGCAGGGGTGCCATCTCAAGCTATGCTCACAACCTTTCCAAATTTTGGAAATGGTTTCATAGCAAATGACAACTCTCAATTCTGAGCATCAATTACTCCAAATTATCATTTCACTAACTTCACAGACAAGCAATTCAGCCCTACTGCCTTATCTACAAATTAAATCACTCCAATACCTGTTGGTGATCCAAGCTGGTACTTGGACAGTGGAGCCACAAACCATGTGATCTTAGATAACTCTCATTTGCTTCAGCATGCTAATTATAATGGTAAGGGAGAATTTTTGGTAGGCAATGGACTAGGAGTTCCAATTACTGGTTTTGGTAATACTGTGATTAAAGGGTTTGCTAATATCTCTGTTGTATTTAAAGATATATTGGTAGTACCAACTATTGCAAAGAACTTACTTAGCATATCAAAACTTACAAAGGATAACAACGTTTTTGTTGAATTTCACACTGATTTGTGTATTATCAAGCATAAACAGCTGGGAGTTCAAGTTCTTAGAGGCTCACTTGAGAAAGGACTTTACAAGCTTAAAGTGCCAGTCCATAATAGTCAAAGACCTGTTTCCTCTCCTTCAACATGCATTTCAGATTCCATATCTCAGCTGTCAAATTCTATAAATAAGAAGCCAGTAATCTCTACAGATCAACAGTCAAATGGCATCATTGGTGTTTCACAATCTTCAGTTGATCAGAATGTTGTTTTCAAGTGTAATAAGTTTAAATTGGTGAATAATCATTCTAAGATTCCTAGTTCTCAAGCTTTATCCGTACATAAGTCAACTAGCAGTGTATCTGTTGATATTTTGCATCAAAGACTAGGACATTGTGCCTTGCCTGTAATGAAGAAAATTCTAACTTTGTGCAATTTCAAATTGAGCAGTAAAGCAAATGATCTTGAGTCAGATTTATCATTTTGTGATGCTTGCAAACAAGGCAAACAACATTTGAATCATTTTTCAAAAGTAGAAACAAAAATGACCTCACCACTTGAACTTGTGCATACTGATTTGTGGGGACCTTCTCCTACAGTTTCAAAAGAGGGTTATAGATACTATATTAACTTTGTTGATGATTTCACTAGGATTTATCCATTGAAGGTTAAATCTGAGGCACTACAATGCTTCATTTTCTTTCACATTCTAGTGGAGAAACAATTTAGAGTTAAGTTGAAATCATTATAGTCTGACTGGGGAGGGGAGTACACTAGCTTTGTACCTTATTTGAAGCACCATGGTATTGTATTTCGACACTCTTGCCTCTATGCTCATAATCAAAATGGAAGGGCAGAAAGGAAACATCGAAGTATTGTTAAGACTAGTTTAAATCTATTAGCACAAGCCAACATGACTCTTGAATTTCGGTGGAAGGCATTTGCACCAGCTACACATGTTATTAACAGATTACCATCTATAGTTCTGGATTCAAAATCCATTTCAAAAACTTTATAACATATTTCCAAAATATGAAAGGCTTAAAGTGTTTGGTTGTGCTTGTTTTCCCTACTTAAGACCATTTCATACTACAAAAGTTCAGTTTCACACTGAAAAGTGTATCTTCATTGGATATGCAGAGGGTTATAAGGGCTACAAGTGTCTTCACAAATCAGGCAAGATCTATGTCTCTAACAATGTTGATTTCAATGAGCATGAATTTCCTTTTTCTACTGGATTTCTTTTGAATAATCAGTCAAAACAGTATAGTTATGAATATGTTAATACTATACCATTGCCTATTCTTACAAGTAAACCGGTGCCTACATCTACTCAAGCATATATAGTGCAGAATTCTACTCTACAAACTGCTAATCTGGATCATACTTTGTCTGCTACTTCAAAACAGCAAGTTGAGATCACTTATTGCTAAATCTACTTCAGTGTCACATAAATCAAGTAATGAAGGTTCTGGTCATTTATCTGTACCTACAAGTTTGGTTCAACATGATAAAGTAGTTCAGAAATTCCTAAGCTCTCAGATGCAAAATCTCCAAATTTCACTAGTCCAGTAGTTGAGTTGAGTCTTCCAAGAGCTACCTCTCTGTCAAACTCTTCAACTAGTGAGAATTCTGGAGCTATGCTTACACCTACAAGTTTATCTAAGCATAATAAAGCAGTTCAAGTCACTTCTGCACACTCAGATGGTGAATCTCCAAATTTCACTAGTCCAGTTGTTGATTGCACCATCAAATCAGCTGAGAATCAAGTTGTTACTTCTGAAATGTATACATCTGTATCTTCAATACCAAATGAAGTAGTCAGTGATGCCTCAGGTATTCAGTTACATGTTGATTTACCAGTTGTGACAATCTCACATCCAATGATCACAAGATCAAAGAATGGCATTTTGAAACCAAGAGTTTTTCAGTTTGAAACCATGACATTACCTCCAGATTTAGGTACTATTTTTTTTTTTTTCAGAACCAAAGACAGTGAGTCTAGGATTGCAACATTCAGAATGGAGAGAAGCAATGGATAAAGAGTATAATGCTCTTGTAAAAACAAGCACTTGGTCTTTGGTTCCCTATTCTCCTGACATGAACATTGTGGGAAATAAGTGGGTTTACATAATCAAATACAAGGCATATGGAAGCATTGAACGATATAAGGCAAGACTGGTGGCAAAGGGTTTCAATCAAAAGCCAGGTTTTGACTATTTTGAAACTTTCAGTCCAGTAGTAGAACTATTAATGAGACAATTAGAGTAGAATTATTACTTCTCCCAAAACTGTTAAAGGTGTATTGTCAAATAGAATTACTAATTCACCAAAAAAAATATCAAGTAGAATTACTACTTTGGCTCCGTTCGATATAGCTTATACGGAAAAAGCTTTTTAAATACTAATTTTCAGGTCTTAATGCATTTTAATATCTTTTAAAATTGAATTTGTTCATATAGGGGTCTCTACAATTAATTTGTGCAATTGGGTATTAATTTAAATAATTTCAAATATTTAAATAATGTCGAATATTTTTTTATAGTTTCTAAATTAAAAGGGATTAATTGAATGAGACCCATTGGTAATTTTTATATAAAAAAGGGTTAATTGAATCTTTTTAACCTTGATAGATAATTTTATTTTTATATCTCAAATAATATGGATGACATCACTTTCCACATATAATGTTTTTACTATAAGATTCATGTGTCTTTAGAGCATCTCCAATAAAAATTAAACGTGAATTGTGTACGTAGACATGACATATAAGTAATGTAAATAGTATATTAAAACAAATCCACGTCAATAGCATTGTCTATAATGAATATTAAGTTGATATGGCTTGAATGTCTACTGAATGTCTACTTCTAAAAGCTTTATTAGATATTTTCTATTTTTCATAAATGCCAACTTTTCCTTAAAAAGTCATTTTTAAAAAACAAAAATATAAAAGTTAATATAATATGTAATTAATTAATAATCATTAATAGCCATTATTTTATTTTATTTTTTTTGCATAATATCATTGGAGAATAATTTTTTATTTGACTATATATTTATATTATTTATATTTAAAAAATATCAATTTTCATGCCAAATAGGCAGCAATCCACATTTTTTTTTGGAGATACTAAAATTATATTAAAATCTTATATACATGTACATATATAGATTTATATAAATATTTACAGTTAGATTACCAGATCAATCTAATAGTTTTAGTATCAATATTTCATTATTAGCATTTATATCACATCAAATTTCAATTCTTTAATCATCAAACTAAACCCAGTCATAGCCCATGCACTCCCCACTCGAACACACACAAATAGTGTTTAACTTGCATGCATGGTCTCCAATTAATAAAAACTAATTAATTTCTTATCTTTCTCAGCATATATAAATTTTTTAAGATTTCTGTAGCCAGCATTTTGTGGGAAAAAAAAAAAAAAAGGAGAGGAGCAAATCATTTTCAAGATGGGTTTTATATGTTATAGGTTTTCTATGTTAGTAAATATATAAATTGTGCTCAATTCTTATTGGTCAAGCGGAGTTTATGATGCATATCTTAACTCTTTTGATTAGAAGTATTAATTTGGCTTAAAAACTTTATGTAGAAGTTTAATAAATTAATTAGTTTATATACATATATAATGTGCTAAAATATTATTGTCAAGAAATTAAGGCGTTATTTACCAAAAAAGAAATTAAGGCGTTATATTTATGTTGGTTTTAACTGCTTTGGGTTGGAATTATTATATATGCCATTGCCATACATAAACCGGTCTTCTTCAAATTTTGGGAATTGTTCAGCTATATTAAGAAGAGTGTAAGAGGGATATGGCAATACAGGCAGAGCACAAGCCCAGCAGATTAAAATTGAACACGGCATGAGTAGAATACCAGCATGACACAGCATAAATTGTGCATCGCCAAGCACAAAGCAAGTAATAGTCGTGCTTGAAATGTCCATGGGCTAGATGCAGTACAAGCCACTATGGTCCAAATCCATGATACGCCTAGCATAAATAATTTATAAATACATAAATTATATTAATTTACTTTATATTTTTTATTATTTTGTGACTTTTTTAAATTAATCAATATAATATTTCATTTAATTAATATTTATTTAAAATTTAAACTTTTTAGCTTTTCATTATCATATTTTTATTTTCTTTTTTTCTTTAAAGCTATGCAATTAATTAACTATGATTTTTTCTATTTTATGTAAATATTAATTATCTAATAAATTAGTTATTGTTATAAAATAATGAAATAATAAAGAAGCTAATACTATATACATATGAATGAAAGAACTGATATTTTATATCTGAGTACTTCTACAATGGTGGAAGGGTCCAATTTATAGGCCCTTTAATAACATAGATAAATACATCTATTATATACATAAATATATAAGATAATGGAAGATAATGTAAAATATGTATTTATCTTATTAAAGGGATAATAAGCATTCATAAAATGATATTATCATGATATTGATAATATCATAACACTCCCCCTTGGATGCTTAGACATATGTGTTATTGTTGCCTCATTAAGAACCTTATGAGGAAAACTCAGTGGGACAAAACCATAATAAAAGAAAAAAAGTACAACCACATATGCACCCCCTCAAGAAAACAAGACTAATTCTTTTTCAAATCTCGTAACTAATGCATTCTCATTTTATGTACAAATTTTCTAAATGTCGATGTCGGAAGTGCCTTTGTGAATAAATCTGCAAGATTGTCACTAGAACGAACAGAATGAATATAAATGATTTTACCTGTAATAAGTTCATGAGGAAAGAAGAGTTTCTGGAAAAAATGTTTAGTTCTGTCACTTTTAATATAGCCTCATTTGACTTGAGTAATGCATGCATTGTTATCCTCATATAATATTGTTGGCTGCTTATCGATGGATAATCCACATATTCCTCTTATATGTTGAATTACAGATCTTAACCATACACATTCTCTGCTTGCTTCATTAAGTGCTATGAGTTCTGCATGATTTGAAGAAGTTGCCACTGATGTTTGCTTTGTTGAACGCCATGAGATTGTCATATCATTACATAAAAATAGATATCCAGTATGAGAACGACCTTGATGTGGATCAGATAAATATCCTACATTTGCAAAACCAATAAGCTCTATTATTAATCATTTGGGATAAAATAGTCCCATATCAATTGTTCCCTGAAGATAACAAAAAATATGTTTGATACCATTATAATGTTGTTGTATAGAGGACCAGCTATATTTTGCTAATAAATCATACAAAAATCTTTGTAACTTGATAGAATGTATCTCCCGGGATTTTGATTCTAGCATCTTAAATCTTTCAGGGATTTTCAAGAAAATGTCACTATTAAGTGATTCATATAAATATACAGTTACAACGTCTATGAGATGCATATCCACCCTTTCAAATGCTTTTAGGCAAAGTAATACAAGCAAGTTTAAATACGTAAATTTACTACAAGCAAAGTTTAAATACAAAAATTCTTAGTAGCAAGGCCTATACTAAATAACATATCATATTTAAACTAGCTTGTAGTAAATTTAGTAGGGAAAAATATATCATATCTTTTAAAATAGTATGTGTTGTCGCACTATCAACCAAGCATATATATGCTAAATAACATGTATCTATAAAAACACATTTAATAACATAAAAATCATATTTGAAGATTAAACCAAAGGCTCCAATTTGAAAATCATATAAACCAATCTAATTGTTCTCGTCAGCACCAAGCCACTATGACGTCATCTCATTTTCCTCATCAAACCGGGTCGTGGTTGACCCGGATTACAGGGACCGCTGGTCATGGTACCTGCATAATTGACCCGTCCAGTTTGTGCCTCTTCTGGGGTCTGTTTTTGTCTCGGTTTGCAGGGTTTTGATCCTCGTTCAATTTCAGTTCATAATCCTGTATCAATTTGACCAATTATTGCCAAGGAAACAAAGGCCCAAAAAGAAAAAGTATTCGGCCATTAACCTTCACAAAAAATCTAATTTCTCAAGTGTTCATATCTCAAACAATCAATTAAAGCTATCAAATATGCTCGAGATCCATCATACAACAAAGCCCAATCAAGATTTCAATTAAAAACAAGCTTATATTTCAGATCTCAAAGTTAGAAGTCGGAAAAAAAACTTGTGTTCAATGTCGAATTTAACAGTTACCAAATCATATCAATACAATCTTAAGCCACAAAAAAATAAATTGGAAAGCATCAATAACAATAGACAGTTACAAAAATTAAAAACAAATGGCTTCAATTCGAACAAAACATAAAATCCACAAATTTTCACCATATACCGGAAGAACAAGACATGGATACAACTATTGCAGTGTTTTAAAAAAAAAATCAAGATGACATAAAAATAATATTTACAGATATTCCAAATCAATTCTTAAAAATTACTAATCAATGATAAAAAAGATTAAAATAAAAAAAATTCAAAATAATTATACATAAAAGCATATGAATATACATGAACTAGCTTCGATACAATTGTTGAAATTTAATAAATATATTATGAGAAATACATAAATACAACATATAAATTATTATCTAATTTAGATATCATATTATTCAATAACATATATCAACATAGCTTTTAGAGCCTCAACATACACAATATTTCTTTCATGAAATTCTGAATAGTAAGAACGTCTTCACAAGTAGAACGCACCTTTAAAATTCCAAAGTTACAATCTCCACATGTTAAGATGCAATTTGCAATAAATCAAAAACAATAGAATCCAAAAAATATAGAACGTCGTGCTGATAACGTGTTATAAAATAAAAAAATAATAAAGAACTAATATTATATACATATGAATGAAAGAACTGATATTTTATATCCGAGTATTTCTATAATGATGGAAGGGTCCTATTTATAGGCTCTTCAATGACATAGATAAATACATTTATTATATAAATAAATATATAAAATAATAGAAGATAATATATAATATGTATTTATTTTATCTAAAAATATAATAAACATTCATAAATAATATTATCATGATATTGATAATATTATAACAGTTATAATATATTTAAATTATTTGTTATATGAACTTTTATAATATATTAATTTTAATTAATAAAAAATAAATATATTTGTTGAATATAAAAAAATAGGCAAAAAACAATATGCTGATATGAATACGATACAGTACCACAACTAAATAAGCCAGTACAAATATATACTAGTACAAATACAATACGAATACTAGTAGATTAATAAATGTTTAACTAGACTCTGCCACTACGTTTGACCAAAAGAAAAAATTTCTACACCATGGTACAGTCCATTTGACACTTTTAATTAAAAGCATTTGCGCTACAACTATTTATTTGTGTCATAATATACGAGAAAAGAAGGACAAGACTGCAATTAGCGTGGGACCCACACTAGGCCAAGGTTATTGGCATCTTGAGGGCCAAAATTCAGGTTGTCCCGTTTTCCTTGATGTAATTTTTTTGTTTTGGTGAATGTCCTGTAATTATTTACCTTTATTCTTTCATTTATCATTTACTAGGATTTGTATATAAATATATAATTGATGTAAAAAAGTGGTGTAGCCGTCATACACGAAATCAGAGAATTTTTTTAATGAATTTTATTTGGTTGAGGGATTTCATTAAAGAAAATTTAAAAATATTATTTGTTATAAAAAAATATTATTCGATATNATAAATTAATAGTATTTATTATGGATAAAATATTATACATAATAAACTAATATTATTTATAATAAAAAATAATTTACACAATTTTTTTTTTGATAAATTAGTAAATAGAAATTTTATCACCAAACATTGAATCTAAAATTTGCAAATTATCGCTGGTGGTCATAGCCAAATTAAATTTTCTAAAACTTTTATTTGTTTGTGGGTTATATCATCATGAATATGAACATTCGCCTTGAGGGCTTTTAATTAATTAATGGAATAAATACATTTTACTAACCTCTATAATTCAATTTGTTGAAATTAATGTCTTCAATATTAATTTAAACGCTTAAATACTTTTAATTTTAAAAAAAGTTACAATGTATTCTAATAAAGTTAAATATAACATAAGTAACCCTTTAAATGTTACACTATAAGTTCTTCACAACAATTATTAGTTAATAAATTATATATTTAGGAGAACTAATAGTTTAGATTTTAAACTGTCTAGTCATTATTTGTCAGCAAATCATAAATTATTGGTCAGTTTTTCTTTTTTTTCAATTTCAATATATTGACAAAAATTAATAAATTAAATTTTAAAAAGTCACGTGTGCTGCTCATGACCTAATTATGACAATTAAAACTAACTCAATTCGAGTAGATTGTAAATTTTTGTGAAATTGAAAGTATTGAAGTGTCTAAATTAATTCTAAAAAGATCAATTTGAACAAATTAAATAATACAAAGTACTAAAATGTATTTAATCTTTAATTAACATATACCACTTTTCTTGTACAAATTCATTGAAAAACAAAGAGAAATTCAATACCTTAGATCTGTTTGATCCAATGGCTATTGAAGTTTGCCTATACATTTGATCAAGTCTTTGTTAATCCTTGCAAGGCAACAATTTCGAACACGTACCATGGGTTAAAGGCATTTTGAGTCTTCATCATTTCATCATATTTTCTTTTATATTTTAGATATGTATTGCAATACAATACATTGAATGGGTAATTTTTATTTCTGTCAATTTGTACGCGTTAATTTATAGCCTTCCATATAGAACTTCTCTTTCTTGTACATTGAAATTGACAAAATAACAAATCCCACGTACTAGTTTTGCATAAGTCTAAGTAGAGACTTTTCCATTAATTCTAAGTCAGGGTTTTGAAGATTGTATCAGGGGTTTAACTGATTTTACAGAGGAATGAAGTGTAGAAAGAAAAATCTTAAATTGCAATTTGTTTTGATAAAATGATGTAAATGCGAAATTTATTTTTTTTACTCAGAAGATGGAAAATGACCAGTGCATGACCTGTACAACATATACATATCTCTGTGTGTGTTGGTGTGTATATGTGAATTCATATCAATAATTTAATTCATGTTTGGACCACGTATTTGGATTTTTTGAATTAATATTTTTATTTATTTAAAAATATTAAATTTTTTGATTTAAGTAAATCGATATTTGTCCCACATTGTTTGGATATGAAAATGCATTGGAAATAGCTAAATATAAATATTTGGCTTAAAAAGTGTCCCACATCGGAAGCACAAAGAGTTAGTGAGCCACATTCTCCTATATAAATAGAGGCTTCAACAACTTTGAAAAGGACTCGCGCATCCATACACACCAAAAACATAAATTATTTAGTTTATTCTAATTATAATTTCTTTCGAGTAGTCAAGTGTTTTAGTTGAAAATTTTAATTAAAAGTTCTTTGATCTAAAAGGCATTTGTAACCCTTTAATTATTTTGTTTTCAGTAATTAATACAATCGTTTGACTAAGTTTGATATTAATTGACCTTTTTCTTTGGATTGTTATAAGTTTGACACGCTCACATACTTGAGACAAACTGATTTATTATGTTTTACACCACCAATTTGTTACAATTTATATAGTTGCCATCTACTGAAATAACAGGAAGAAAATGAAAAAAGAAAAAAGAAAAAGAAATAAACATGAAGTACAAAGTAAGGCTACATAAAAAAATAAAATAAAGAAGTACAAACTAACACACCAAAAAGAAAAAAATAAAGAAGTACAAACTAACAAAACATAAAGATGAAAGCAAACAAGTACAAATTAACTAGAAATTTTCAAAGATGAAAGAATAAAGTTTCAATACCATTCTGTCTAGGAGCCTACAACAGGCAATGCTCCATTGAGTCTTGAAGAGCAGCGAACCCACCAGACCCCAAAAACCGAATGCAAATCCAAGTCCTAAGCTCAGATACCAATTTCCAGCCAGTGTTGAATGGCCCTCTGCAGCACCTTGTTTTCCTCCATCTGGAATGTTGTCAGTTACAGAGCATTCTGTCTGAATAGGTGGTCCGCAAAGTTGATTGCCGATGAAACTGGACTCGCTGAAGGATTGAAGCTGCGTGCCAGTTGGAATTGGTCCTGTGAGATTGTTATGAGACAAATCTAAGCAACTCAGAAATGTCATTTTGGATGTGCTTGGGGGTATTTTTCCATGGAGTTGATTTCTTGACAAGTCGAGAGATTCTAGATGTTTCATGTCGCCGATCTTCCAAGGAATTTTTCCGGTCAAATAATTGTTGGACAGATTCAGTGACTGCAAGTGGAGGAGCCTGGTCAATTCCACAGGGATGCCTCCATGATTATTGTTGCCCGAGAGATCTATGATTCTTACCAAGTTAAGGATGGATCTATAAGATTCTTCCCTCCCTTTTATCACCAACTTCACATCCTCCCTCACCGCATAGAAATATGGAACTCGAGAACTAGAGGAATAGGATAGAGAGGCCTCATCAAATGAATTTCCCAAGGTGGTCATGGCAGTCAAATTGTAGAAACATTTTGGTATTGTTCCTGATATATCATTGTGTGCCATATCCAATATCTGAACATCTTTAAGATGGCAAAGTTCTAAGGGAATATCACCCTGAAATTTATTTGAACGGAGATTAAGAATCTTCAAGCTTGAAAAACTTGTCCCTATCCACTTGGGTATCTTTCCAACAAACTTGTTTTTGCTAATGTCCAGAGTCCACATAAAAGTGCACTGGCGAAGGGATAAAGGCAATTCTCCGGAAAGATTATTATTGCTGAGTTGCAATGCTTGGAGATAAGTCAAATAATATCCGATGGAGCTTGGGACAACCCCATCCAAATTGTTGTCTCTTAAATTTAAAACCTCCAAATTTGTCCATTTCTTCAAACACTTTGGGATTGCTCCCGATAGAAGATTATTCCCTAGATTAATCAAGGAAGATACATTCTGAGTAGAACCACCAATCTCATTGCAGAAGAAGCGGAAAATAGATCCAGAAAATGAATTATTGGAAAGGTCTAACATCGGTATATTACTAGAAGAGAGAAGTGGCAGTGAACCATTGAATCGGTTAGAATTTAGATCAACAGTTGAAAAGGAACTAATTTCACAAGGGAACTCCCTGTGGAACTGATTGCGAGAGAGATTTAGGTATTCTAACCGAGAAAAAATGTTACAGAACCAAGTAGGAATTGTATCTGAAATTCCTGTGTTGGATATGTCTAACTCCTTCAGCTGCGGTTGCCACCGAATCCATACGGGTAGTTGTGGCCCCAAATACCAAGAATTCAAGTTCAAGGTGTAAAGTTGAAAAGGAGGGAGCCAGTTTGGCCTTGTTTTGAGAGTCAATGAGTTTCCAAATGCCACCAAACGCTTCAATCTTGTAAGATTACTAAAGTGGACTTCAGAAACCACACCTTTGAATAAATTATTAGGCATAACCAACTCTTCTAGCTTCACAAGCTGACCAAAACTTTCAGGAAGACTTCCATTTAGTTGATTGTGAGAAGCATATAAAAACTGTAAGCTTGATAGTTTTCCTATAGACGTTGGAATGGGACCTGATAACAGATTAGATCTAATAGAAAGTGAGACTAAATTTGTAAGTTGCCCAAGATGATTTGTTAGCTTATGAACTGAAAACTCTGAGTCTCCATGGTTGAACAATTGTATCATCACAGCAGAGATCAAGATAGCGGAGATTGGAGAGGTTTCCCAGCTGGTGAGGGATTATCCCTCCAAATCCAGCATTTGAGAGGTTGAGATATGTTAAACTTTTAAGAGAACCTATGAAGCTGGGAATTTGAATTCCTCCAAAATCGTTCAAGCTTAGATCCAAGTAATTCAGATACTTCAAACTGAGCAAAGAAGGATTTATCTTACCACCAAAGCTGAAACCAAGATGGAGGTGGAGGACATGACCGGTTGTGTTGTGGCAAGCGACACCGCTCCAGCTGCAACAATCAGGTTGATCTCCATCCCACGAGGAAAGCCGGTTCATAGGGTCCTTGAGGTCCTGTTTGAACTTCAGAAGAGCTTGCCTCTCACTTTCTTTGCAAAGCACTGCCTCCACATTTCCAGTACTGCACGAGCTTAAACAAATTATGGTTGCAATTGTTAGAAACACAAAAGCAACGCTGCTGCAATTCTCCATCAGATTTGATTTGAAAGAAATAAAACTTGCAGAAAGCTTTGTTTGAGTGATTAAAGAGACTGCAATATTATGAATATGTACAATTAATCTCAAATGTTTTTTCCATATTGAAGAAATTTCTCGGAAGTTAATTTCCAATTCCCTTTCACATGGAAAGTGAGACTAGAATTTCTAAGTCCTCCTTCTATTGAATTCAGGGTCAACTTTAAAAAATTTCCAGGTCCTCCACTAAGTTTGGTCATAGAAAGAAAGATCCCGGTCATTTGACGTGCAAAGTTAGGTTCCCTCAACTAACTTTAAATTTTGGACTACGTACTTTGTAAAAAGAGAATTGGTCGGTGTATCAGATATTACAAAAGAAAAACAAAAGTTGCTCTTCCTCTGTTTTTATATACTGTGCCGATTACTACCCTTGTGTTGTTTGAAACACAAAAGCAACGCTGCTGGAATTCTCCATAAAATAATTGATTTGAAGGAAATAAAACCTCTAGAAGCTTAGACGTTTGAGTATTTAAAGAGGCAGCAATATTATGAATTTGTATAGATACCGTTCTATTGGTATTCCATCAAACTTCTTTGCACCCAATAATATTTTGGGATAATTGCCATTTACCATCTAGTTTGGGTCCCTCCACTAACTTTAATTTTTGGACTACCTTTGTAAAAATAGAATTGGTTCCTCATCTTTAATTTTTTTGGACTACTTTAATTTTTGGACTACCTTTGTAAAAAGAGAATTGGCTCCTCGTCTTTAATTTTTTGGACTACCCTAATCTTCGGACTACCTCTGTAAAAAGAGAATTGGTTGGTGTAACAGAAACTAAAAGGAAAAAGAAAAGTTTCCCTTCCTCTGTATTTTTGTACTCTGCCCGATTACTACTTTTGCTGTCCTACATATCTGTTTGTGAATTTCTATTACTCATCTTTTTTATGGTTGAAAGATATTGTTCTAGATATGAATAAAATAATAGCACCTGATTTTTTTGCATGAAATGCATATATTTGAGGGTTTTTGGCGCGTACGTGTACCCCTCAACATATACACATTTTTGCACTTAGCTCTTTAACTTTTTATTTTTATTTGTTTATTGGCACTTTTACAACCCAACCTTCGTTTTAACTTACACAGTTAGTACAAAAAAAATTTCCGTTTGATATTCTGTTAAATCCACACGCGAGATGCACGAGTTGGGGACAAAGTGAAAAAAAAAAACAAAAAAAAAAAAGTTTAAGGCAAAATGTAATAAGATGTATAGGTTGAGGAACAAAGTGCATTCACAAAAGAAAAGTTTTGAAAGGTAATCCTTATATGCGAGTGTTCATTTTTTTTGCACATGAGTCTCATATGAGGATTTAATAGAAAGCCAAACTCAAAATAAGTTTTAGTAGTAATGGCACAACCAAATCATAAGTTGGGGGCTAAAGTGCAGNAAAAAAAAAAAAAAAAAAAAAAAGATTGAGGGGCTGTAAAAAGGTATAAAGGTTGAAGGGTATAAAGGTTGAAGGGAAACCGTGCCAGTAACTCTATATTTGACCATAGGTTTAGAAATGATAAATGGACCTCACCTTATTTTAGGGATATTCTACTTATATAACACGACTCACTGAACATCATTTTCCTTCGTTGATAAGTTTGAAAGACAATATCTTATCATGTGGTTAGACAAGTAACACATTTTCACTGTGAACATTTATTTCATAACTTTGTATGAACTGGAATATTCTCTTAAGTGACTAGTTTGTAGCTTGCCAAGCAAAGTATGTCTTGAGATGAGTAATTAACAAAAACTTGCTTCTGAGGATCAACAAGATTTTCGGCCTTTTCTTTGCCAAGTGAGCTTCCAGATGTTGTTTCCTTGCAGCTGCTAGTTACCATCTAGTTGTTAAGTTTAATTTGCAGTGATTGTACTTTTAACTAACAAACGAAAATATCTATAACTAAATAACTTTTGTGTATGGTTAGTATTTTGACACATTTAAGGCTTAGATTTAAATTTAAACCCTAAAAATTGAAACGCTAACTTTTTGTACTAAAAAGAGAATGCATCGGTGTATTAGATATTGAAGAGGATCGGTGTATTAGATATTGGAAAAACAGAGGAAATGAAACTTTTCCATGCCCCGATCATTACTGGCATTGGTGCATTTCAAATTTGTTCGTAATTTTTCTTGAGTGCTAGTTAACCAAATAGCCAATACTGTTGTTCAACCTCTAATTACCTTTTTCCTTAACTTATTATGTTTGAAAGATATTTTGTGGCCATTTTCTTCATTTGAGTGCTGGCTAACCAATAGCCAATATGGTGTTGTATATTTTTTATTTTAAAGTAGATCATAAATAATATATATATTACTAATAATTTAAACAAAAAATTAATTTATAGCAAATCAATAATAAATAAATAAATAAATAGACAATAATAAATATGTGACAAATCATAACTAGCTGGATAAATTAATACCACGTAATTAAGTAGACAATATATATATATAACAGATAATATTATTTATATGATTGAGAAAATAATTATTTAACACATTCAATTAATTACTAGACTATTTCATAAAAAAAAAATTAATTACTAGACTCTAAAATTAAATACAATAAAATAAATATGCAATAAGCAACAATACTATATGAGATTATCATACCAAAATGATTTAATAAAAAACACAATAAGTTTAGTAGTAATCGGCTATTTTTGCAACGGTTTAAATCGTCAATTAGTTGCCATGATCCAGCCATGTTCTATCCACGTGGACAATAAACTATAAATGTCGGGTCCTATGTCTCCCCCCTAAAAAAAAAATGCAGAATCTATTTCATTAATTATGAAGAAGAAACTGCATTCACCCAAATTGTAAAAATAATGATAATAATTAAAAATCTACTTAAATTTCCATACATACTCTTTTCTTGTTTTATTTAAGAAAGAGAGAAGACAATTTTTGTAGTTGTTTGTATTCTTAAGTTTGGATGAAATAATATTGTAATGAATTTAACATTGGTTTTAAAAGATAAATAAATTTTGAAGTTGTTGATTTTGTTATAGTTTTCTAAACAATTAAAATGTTCTTGATCTCAAAAACTCACACTTATGAGAGCTAGATTATAATTGAATTATAAACTTTAACATTCTTTCTTCATGTGTGGGTGAAACAATTAGAGATGAAACCCACAAAATAAAATCCAACACTCGAGCGGAAAATATGGAGACGAAATCTATGAAACAAAGCTCAATATATGAAAGATGAAATAATTTAAAAAGAATTTTTGTATAGATGCCCACCTGACAGGACCCAATCCACCTAGATCCTGCCTGCATGACTTAATATTTCTATTAAGCCAATAAACAGTAATTTATCTTCACTAACCCACTATTAATATAATGAAAACCAACAGACGGAAAATTTCTCTACTTTTAGAAATTTCTTTAAAAATTTCAGCAGCATTTCGTCTGTTTTTCTGACATTGTCCAAATACATATAATTACAATCCTGCAAGGAAAAGCATTCCTATACATTATCCAATCAACCTGCAAACATTTCCCAAACAAAAACCATCTCTCGGTAAAATAACTTAACGTTCAAATAAATACATCAATTATATTTGTCCGTACCTGGATTTAGTCTAAAAATAAACGGAGCTGCCTACATACCCTTTTTAATAGGGATCAAGCTACCTGTAGTTCTTAAAGAATATTCGCACCAAATATAACATTCGTATACTTACGCATATACAAAATACGCACCAATATTCAATTTCTAAAATAATCAANAATCAACCTGCAAACATTTCCCAAACAAAAACCATCTCTCGGTAAAATAACTTAACATTCAAATAAATACATCAATTATATTTATCCGTACCTGGACTTAGTCTAAAAATAAATGGAGCTGCCTACATACCCTTTTTAATAGGGATCAAGCTACCTGTAGTTCTTAAAGGATATTCGCACCAAATATAACATTCGTATACTTACGCATATACAAAATACGCACCAATATTCAATTTCTAAAATAATCAACTTGACAAATATATGCTCTAATTGACTATCCACCGCATCAATCAATCTGAGATAGAATCTGCCAATTATCAAGAAGCTTGACCAAAGTAAAACGCATAAATATCAACATATACACCATACATTCCTCACTTAAAAATATTTTAATCACCTTTAGTTCCATCGAAGCTTTTCAAACAAATTTAAAAAGATAATAATCATAGCTTGGCGGCATAATCCCTCGCCCAAGCAAACAGTCTGGCGGCATAAATCATCGCCCAATTAAATAACACCCCTACTTGGCGGCATAATCCATTGCCAAGCAGTCATCAACCATATATATATCATGCATTTATGAGTCACACGAAAATGATCATATTCACAACCATTTATTTTAAATCCATAAATAAAATATTCATTTAAACACATGTATAAATATGCATGCATTTATTCTAGAGAAAATAACAAAGTAATATATGCATATCATATACTTTTCATTAACAATTTAGCAATTTAATATCACACAGAGGGGTAACCATCATCATGATCCTTCACCCCAAGGCATCGTGGCGGGAATGGGGTGCAATCATTACGATCCTTGGTCTTTAGGAATCGTGGCGGAAATGGGATTTGAAAGGCTTTCATATGGCCAAGGGTACCCTCATCAACATCGTAACCATCCTCATCCACATCACTGTACATCTTCTCCATATGTATTTCACAATTTCCATATCATCAACAACAACCAGTTGCAAAATCACCAAGTAAAAGAAAAACAAACATATAATATATTCCATAACCGTTATCAATAAACACAAAGTTCAATTACAGCCACAATTAGATCATTATAATCCCAACATGCCAACTCATTCCAAAGCTAGAAGCAACACAAAACATTCCACACTCTAAAACCACAAGCAAGTCACTCTACTCAGAGTATAAATCACAAACCCAAGTTATCTCACATCGGCAACCGATCATAATTTCAATAGCAAAATCACTTTCAAAGAAATCCAAAATCAAGTATTTCATAATTATAAGCACTTAAACATGAATATCATGCCAACTATTCAACTTTTAACTATTCACATGCAACAGAACTTGAAATGCGTAATTAATCCATATCACACAGTATATAATTATATATAAAATTGAATTACATACAATCTATATATAATTCAAAGGCCCAAATAACAACAATTCCTACCTTTTCTCCAGACTTTCCCATGGTCACAACCTTGTATGCTATACCTATTCATATATAAATTGAAATTAACTCCTCACAGTCACAGCAATTTAATTGCTTCAGAAATTATTACCAACTTAACAAATATTCCAAAATAAGCTCAAATTTAAACAAATTTCCATTACTCAACTAAATTATGCAAATTATATATCAAAATGAAGCTTGAGAAGTGTAGGTGATGGCTGAAAAATGGCCGGAAAGTCGTAGCCGAACACCAATCCATCACACCGCTCAACTGAGGAGGATTTGGGGAGAAAGGATGATGGAAACCTCCCGGATCCGGCGATCGGAAGAGAAACGGGTTCGCGGTTTCTTCAAGTTTTTCAGTAACTCACGGGGTTTCACGGCCAGAACTCAGAGGAGAAAGGTAGAGGACGACACGGCAACCTTTCTCGGGTGGTGGGTTAGCCGATTCCTCGCCAGAATCCGGCGATCGCAGACAAGAGGCTGACCGGGTTTCTCCTGTTTTCTGGCAAACTAGGCTGCTCCACGGGCTGTCACCAGCATGGGTAGGTAAAAGAGGCCGCCGGCTCCAAGTCTCGGGTAATTTCTTGGCCGGTCTGGCCAGAAAATGGCCGTTGCCGGGGAAAGAGAGAGAGAGGCGCGGTGGTGGGCTGAGCGGGGAAGCCAGTGTCGAGGGGGGGTTCTCTCTCTCTCCAGATGTTTCTGGAAAATTTAAGAAGATGAGGTAAGGGCAATTTAGTCATTTCTCACTCTTTTGATGTCAGCCTTGCAAAATTACCAAAATGCCCCTCACACTATTTTAACCATAACTTCATGGTCTTAGCCCCGAATCAAGCATACTACCAGTCTACGGACTCGTATTTTTTAGCTCTACGCAACGGTACCACTGGCAAAGCCAAAGCATATCCATACAAAAAGTCAACCATGTGCCCACTTATGGTCAACTGGTCAAACTTGGTCAACTTTGAAAATTTGTAGTATTTTCTTAAAACGGGATATTACACCACCTCACCACCAAATTAACTATGCATGCCCACCAATTTTTATTTAGTTATTTATGTCCACCACCTTTTCAATCACATACCCATTTTATCAATTTTTCCCTTCTCTAAATACACATACTCACTTCATTCACTCCATTTTCTCGTAAATAACTCCTTTTCTTTTTTTTATTCATTTGGCTTGAATCTGCTTGTGTTTTTTAAGCCCCACTTGATTTTCTTGCAATTTTCTTTGTACAAACTACATTCTAACACCATTGGCTACTTTGGACTTCATTTTCAAGTTTTTAAAAAGTTTTAAGAACATAAAATTCAACTCCAATTCCAAAGTCTAGCAGAGTAATTTGCATATTTTCTGTTTGACACAATGCAAATGTGTTTATTAATTTATGTGCATGTTATATTGGTTCTTTCAAGATTACTGAACTGAACAAAAAACAAAAAAAAATAAAAACAAAAATAAATATGAAAATTTGAGGTTGAAGGTGACGTAAATTATCCCACCTCACTTAGGGCGGTCTACTTATTACCCCACCTTCACATTTTTTCCGCCCTGCAAGAAGCCACACCACCCTACATAAGGGCAGTGTGAAGCTTGTTGGGCTAGCTACAAGGTAGATTGTAGCTTTTTGGGCTCTCTCCCTTCTCTCTCCACTATCAAATCTATTTTCTATCCTTTAAATTAATAAATTTATTGTATCTACTTAATAGTTTTTAAGAATTAATTAACATAAAAAAAATAATAATAAATACTAAGTATCCTACCACAATATGATATACAAATCAAGATGCCAACGACCAGATTACATATAGTCTTATTAAATCTATTTTACCGTTGGAAAAAAAAATCAAAAATTTCCTAAAGAACTAAAAATTTCTACCAATGTAGGAAGCCATTGGCCTTATTTCTGATTACTCATCCCTGAAGTGTTGCTTTTCGATTGAGACCGCCCAAATAAAGTTGGTATGATGATGGTGACACTCTAGAAGATAGTGACGACGAGGATGATGGTGACGATGGCGATGGCAGTGCGTGGTTGGGACACTTGCCCAGGTCTTGTGGCCCTCCTCTTTGATGGCCCTGGTGATGGGCTTGTAGATCTCCTCTTGTGATTTCCCTGTGGTTGGAAAACATCCGATAGAACCACCACTTTTCTTTTACCCTTATCCGCCATGGGATTGAAATGAGAGTTTAAAAAATAGGTTTAAAAAAACGAAATGCTTAAAGAAAATGGTTTAATAGAGGTATTTATATAGTCACTGTGGATGGCAGAACTGCAATAACTTTTAGAGAGCCTTTTCATAATCCGGGAAGCACGTCACCCTTTGGGAAACATGCTGCCGCCCTTTCGTATTCTGGGCAGGGTACACACCATCCAGAAATTGCACATACCATCCAATATTTGCAAATATTAGGCGATATATGCATTTTATTGTACACTGCCCAACTAGCCTCACACCAGCCTAACATTGGGAAATGTGGCATAACATAGGGTAGTGTGAATAATAAAATACTCATATCGCCCAACATTTCCACACACTGCCCGTACATTGCACATACCACCCAATATGTGGGCGAAGTAGATACTGTCATCTTCAATCTCTATTTTTCTGGTTTCAATTTTTTTTATTTCAATAAAATTTAAAAGCACACATAGAATTCAAACACAATATACACTTTAACAATATTATTCTAACAAAAAGAAATAATGTTTTGGTGTTATAAATTTTTTAAAAAAAATTTGAAAATGGAGTCAAGAGCTTGAAAAACTTTGATGTTGTTAATCGAGTGGTAGATATCAAAGTAGCTAATACATACAAAATTGCTAGAAAATTAATGGAGAATTGTAAAACAAAAAGGAAAATGAACGGGAATCATACAAAACTGATAATTATTTACTAAAAAAAAGTACAAATAGCATGTAACAACATTAAACAAAGAAGGGTGAAATAGACAACATCAGAATATGAGCGTGGACATGGTAGGCATGAATATCTAAAATAAAAGTAGTGGACATAAATAGATAAAAGCATGATAAGATAAGCATCTGTACAAAAATTCTATTTGAAAAGCTGGCACGTTATGAACCTGAACTTTAAGCTCTGATACCATATTTAACCACAACCCAAACAATTTAACCTTAAAAACTCAAACTTATAAAATATAAATCAAAATTAGATTATATACTTTAACAGTTCTATTGCTAATTACATTAACATATATTTCTTCATGTTTTACAAGTACTTCCTTATTTTAGAAAATATGAAATTCTCCCGTTAAAATTTTGTTGTCATGCTCTCTTCATAAGTGTGTATCCAATTCAATTTTTATATTTAATTAAAAATGATCATTAGTTTTTTTTGTTTGCTAGAAATTGAATATGACCATTATTTGTCATTTGTGGTAATTATTCCCAATCTCTTACTGCTAATATGGTATTTATTAATTGATTTTAATTTAAAGTTTGACTTTTAACAACTTAAACGCTATATTAAAAAGAAGAGAAACCACAGTCTTTTATCAATTAATCATCATTATATTAGTTGATTGTTCCATTTGTAATAATCACTATTTGTAATAAATTGCTTTTTTCTTAATTGACTATAACAACATAAGTATTTGTAATCATAATAAGAAATAAATTTCTAAATATGAAATATATTTAAAAAAAAAAATTGTATGGACGCACACCGCTGGAGGTGGTTGAAAAAAAAAAGCTCATCTGTAGCAAAACCTTATAATTATGCTTATCTCGACTGTTTAGATATAATTTTGTTTTCAAATTGCCTTTGTCTTTAACTTTTGTATACACATATCGTAACAAAATCAATTTAGTATAATTTTATATTCTAATTCCATTTTTATTTGTTTTTAATTCTTTTTAAACACTAAATTTATCTAAACAAATAAAACATTAATTTTAATATCTATTTTGGATGTTTTTGTAAATCTCTGCAAACTCCACGAAGCATTTTTATGAAAAAATAAATCATGTGGCTTCCCTCCGGGGCACCCATTTTTTCTCCCGAAAAAAAAAATTAAAAAAAAAAAACAAATTTTGAAAACCTTACGTGTAACACACCTCTTGGGGCTCCGTTTTCACTCCAAGGAAAAAAAAAAAAAAATTAATACCATGAAAACCTTACCCAGCATTCAAGCAGATCCCAAAACAAATTTACAAAATTAGAATACCATTTTTTTAATAATAATAATAATAAAGAAGCTAACTCACCGTTTCATTAAACACTTGAATGGCATCCTCCGTCAAATGCATCAGATTTTTTTTTTTTTTTTTTTTTTTTTTTNTTTTTTTTTTGTAGAGAAGCTCTATTTCTCTCACTTTCGTTTCTTCTTATTCTGTTTTGTTCCACATCCAAACCCAGTGTTTCCTTGTTTGCAAACCCAGCTCATGGTCTCCCCAATCCACTGTGAATACCACATATTCCTTTCTTCCATCTAACTTCGCTGACTTTGAGTCAACAATCTCACCTCCAACTAACATAAATAAAACCCACTTTTTTTCCTTCCTTTTTGTATTTTCACCAGATCAATTATCCAAAATTGTTAGTTTTTGATGATTGAATAGATGGATATTCTTGGTTTAAATGATGAATATGAGGAACATATGATAATAGGTTTAATTGATAAAGGAAATATGGGACACTAGTAGATATATTGAATAGCAAATTGGTTTCTTGCTCTTTGTAATTGTTATGGTACATATGGAAGCTAGGCTTCCTATTTATACACATCTAAAAGGTATGAGTTTTCTAGATTACATTCTTCTATATGTTTCTAGCATGGTGCTAGATTATATTTTTATAGATTTTTCTATGTTATTTTATATAATTCTAGAAATCTAATTACTTATGCAATTTCTATAACTTTCTAGAAATGCACATCACATATTTCAACACTCCTCCTTGGTGTGCATTTTTGTTACTCCAATCTTGCTCCGTAGCAACTCGAACTTGTCTTTTGGTAGTGCCTTAGTGAAAATGTCCGCCAATTGTTCTTCAGTTTTGCAGTACTTGGTCGAAATTTCTTTGTTTGCTTCAACTTCTCGGATGAAGTGATATTTTATCTTTATGTGTTTGGTCCTGTTATGAAACACTGGATTCTTCACCATTGCTATTGCTGACTTGCTGTCGCAATATATTTAAGTTGTTTCATGTTGTGGTTCTCCAAAATCTTCAAATATATTCTTGAGCCATAATGCTTGACCTATAGCAAATGCTGCTGCAATATATTCTGCCTCTACAGATGATTGTGCAACTGTTGCTTGCTTCTTTGATGCCCAAGAGAAAATGCCTGAGCCAAGTGTAAAAGCATAGCTAGATGTGCTTTTCATGTCTTCTTGTGAGCCTGCCCAGTCATTGTTTGTGTACCCGAACAATTTTGAACTAGTAGTGGGCTTGTACCAAATGTCGTAGTCTTTAGTTCCTTCTAGGTACCTGAGTATTCTTTTTGCAGCTCCATAATGCACTTGAGTTGGATTCTGCATGAATCTTGATAGCAGGCTAGTTGTGTACATGATGTCCAGGCTAGTAATTGTTAGGTATAGGAGACTTCCAATAAGACTTCGAAAAATAAAGTTATTTGCTGATGGAGAATCATCTTTTTTCTTCAATGCTTTAGTACTATCAAGGGGTGTTGTCATAATTTTGTAACCACTCATCTTGAGCTTTTTAATGATATCTTCAGTGTACTTTTTCTGGGAAATGAATATTCCTTCATCACTTTGATTTGTCTCAATTCCCAGAAAGTAGTGCATCAAGCCCAAGTCTGTCATCTCGAATGTCTTCATCATATCCTTTTTAAACTCCTCTATCAATCTCTCTTTGTTTCCTGTATATATAAGATCATCAAGATATAAGAAACAATGAGAGTATTGTTCTTACCTTGGGTCTTGATGTACAGTGTTGGTTCACTATAGCTCCTCCTGAATCCTTGCTTTATGAAATAACTATCGATTCAACTATACCAAGCTCGCGGAGCTTGTTTTAATCCGTATAAGGCCTTCTTTAACCTTAGTACTTTCTTTTCTTGTCCTTGCACCACAAACCCGTTTGGCTGCTTTTTGTAGATTTCTTCTTCAAGATAGCCATTAAGAAATGCAGACTTCACATCTAGTTGATATATTTTCCATCTATTTTGAGCAGCTAATGCCAGGAGGGCCCTTATAGTGTCAAGTCGAGCAACTGGAGCAAATGTTTCGTTGTAATCGACTCCGAACTGTTGCGAGTATCCTCTTGCTACTAGTCGTGCCTTGTGTTTCTGGACAGATCCATCATAGTTAAGTTTTGTTTTATATACCCACTTAACTCCAATGATATCTTTGTCCGAAGGAAGGTCTACCAACTCCCATGTTTCATTTTTCTCAATCATTTTTATTTCTTCCTCCATAGCTTTGACCCATTCTTTTTTGCTCTGAAGCTTCTTTGAAACTTCTGGGTTCCACGATCGCCAAATTACAAGATTCAAATATCTGGATTAAAGATCTAGTTCTTCTCGGTGTTGATTCTGGAGATGATTCCACTTGCTCCAGTGGCTGTTGTTCTTGAGTTGGAGATCCTTGATCTGGGTCTGTTTCTTTTTCTCTTTGTTGTATTGCAGGTACATTAATTGTCTTTCCTTCGACCTCCTTAGTTTCACAGTTGTATGATGCATCTTCGTCAAACTCCACATCTCGACTAATGAATATCTTGTTAGTCTTTAAGTTATAGATTTGGTAGCCTTTTGATTGAGCATTGTAGCAGAGAAATATTCCCTTTTCTGTCTTTTCATCCAATTTGCTTCTCTTTTCTTTTGGAGTATGAGCAAAACAAATGCATTCGAAAACCTTTAAATGTTTTGCTGATGGTTTTTGTCCATTCCAAGCTTCAATTGAAGTCTTTTCTTGTACTGCTTTAGTTGGACACCTGTTGAAAAGATATACTTTTATGTATATCACCTTTGCCTAGAATTTTTTCGGGAGACCCTTCTCCATTAGCATAGTTCGAGACATTTCCATGATTGTTCTGTTTTTCCTTTCGGATACTCCATTTTGTTCTAGAGCATATCCAACTGTAAGTTGATGCTCCACTCCTTCGACTTCACAGAATTTGTTGAATTCTTTGGATATGTATTCTTTTCCATGATCACTCCGAATAGTCTTTATGTAATAGCCACTTTGTTTTTTGACTAAATTTTTGAATTTTTTAAAAATCTCGAAGACTTGTGATTTTTCATGAACAAAATAAACCAAAGTCATTCGAGTGTAGTCATCAATGAAGAGGATGAAGTACCTGTTTTGATCCAGTGATCAAGTTTGCATCGATCCACAGATATCGATGTGGATTAGCTCTAGTGGCTTCTTTGCTCTCCATGCTTTGTCTGTAGGAAAAGGTCATCGATGTTGCTTGACTTGTAGAGATGCTTGACAGGTACTGTTGATCTCCTCAATAGTTGGTAAGTCACGCATTAGATTTTTCTGATGAAGAATCTTTAGACCATGTAAATAGAAGTGACCAAAACTTTTGTGCCAAATCCACGAGCTGTCTACTTGAGCCTTCATTGCTGCTTCGTTGGCATATCTCCATTCTACTGGAAATGATATGTTTCCTCACATCTTGATCATTGTTATCTCCATAGTTTTATTTTTCTTGTCATAGATTGTACATGAGTCTCCTTCAAAGCGAAGAGAGTATCTTTTCTCCATCATTTGTCCTCCACTCAGTAGGTTTTGATTTATAGAAGGGACTAACAGTATATCTGTTATGTACCGTTTACCCTTTTTCATCTCTATGGCAATAGTGCCTTTTCCTGTAGCCTCAATGTATTCTCCATTTCCTATTTTTACTTTTGTCTGAGTTTTATTTAGGCTACAAAAAATACTTTCATCTTTTGTCATGTGTTTACTACAACCACTAGATACCAAGTATCTTTTTTATCTTCGCCTTGACAGACGTAGAAAAGATGATTTTAACATCTTTATCTCCAGTAAAATTAGCTTGATGAGTCTCCTTTGAGCGACAATCTTTTTCTACGTGCCCAAACTTTCTACAGACTCTACACTGTGGTTTTCCTTTAAACCAACAGTCTTTTTCCAAATGACTTTTTCTTTTACAAATACCACAAGGAGAATATTTGCTATTTTTATTTGACTATTTATTTCTAGAATTTTCTTGAAAATTCTTGGGTCCATTTTTAGGTTTTGAGACTGTGTATTTATTTTATACTGAAAGGCATTCTTCGGAGATTCTTCAAATTGCCTACTCAGTCATTTTTCATATGCTTATAGAGAGCCCATTAGTTCTGTTACTGTTAATTTTTCTATATCTTTAGATTCTTCAATAGCAGTAATAATTGCATCATATTTCTTCATGCAGCTTATTAAAATTTTTTCAACCACTTTCTTTTCGGAGATGTTTTCTCCATAGGCTCTCATTTGATTTACTACTTCTTTTATCCTTGAGTAGTAATCTTTAACAGTCTCATTGCCCTTCATTTTTAAATTTTCAAAATATATTCTTAGAGTCTGTAGTTTGATGGCACGTACCTTACGTTCCCTTGAAACTTCTCCTGTAGTGTATCCCATGCTTCCTTAGCACTGGTAGCTCCCATAATTGTTGGAAAAAATTTCGTCTACCATAGCTTGTTGCATGACTAACAATGCTTGAGAATCTTTTTGTTGATTCTCTTCAAGCTGCTTTTTTTGAGTATTGTTTAGAGTGGTAATGTCAGTGGGGATAGTGGAGCCCTCACTAACAATACCCCATAATTTCTGGGATTTAAAATACATAGTCATTTTGATAGACCAAAAATTATAGTTTTCTCCATGGAAAACTGGAACTGGGATTGTTGAGTGGAAATTGTCGGCCATGATGTATGAAAATAACTACGCCCAATTGATGAAAGAACGTAGGCTCTGATACAATTGTTAGTTTTTTATGATTGAATATATGGATATTCTTGGTTTAATTGATGAATAGGAGGAATAAATGATAATAAGTTTAATTGAGAAAGGAAATATGGGACACTAGTAGATAGATTGAATAGAAAATTGGTTTCTTGCTCTTTGTAATTGTTATGGTACATATGGAAGCTAGGCTTCCTATTTATACACATCTAAAAGGTATGAGTTTTCTAGACTTTTCTAGCATGGTGCTAGATTACATTTTTCTAGATGTTTCTGGCATGGTGCTAGATTATATTTTTATAGATTTTTCTAGCATGGTGCTAGACTACATTTTTCTAGATTTTTCTATGCTATTTTAGATAATTCTAGAAATCTAATTACTTAAGCAATTTCTATAACTTTCTAAAATGCACATTATCTATTTCAACAAAAATAATTAAATAAAAAACCAAAAGACTAAAAGGACTTGCTCAAATTCAAAACTTTGATTTTTTTTTTCGCTTTAGATTTTCTTTTCATGATTTAATGAAGGATAAAATATTTGCTTTTATTTATTTCTTTTTTTATGATTTTGTTGAGTAATTAAAAAGAGGCTGCTATATAAAAACAGTGGGTTTGCAGAGATGTTTATAGCCTTCAAGTGCTTCAATGCTTCTAGCTTTCTTCTGGATCTTTTAGCAAAGACTAATTAATGGTGTAAAGGCGGTGAATCTAGGTCTGAACGGTCTATGGTGGGATCGTCGATGACAGAGTACACTTGGTCTTGGGAGGGGCGGATGGTGCCGCTGCCTATTTTCGGTGCCGGAGACTATTCTTGTATTTGTCGGTAATTTAAGGTTGGAGCAGAAATAGGTGAAAGAAGAAAGAAGATAAATATGAGGGTACGTATTTGGAAGTATACAATGAGTGAATAGTAAATATGCGCACAATTATCAAGTTATGCAACACTTGGGCTTTTTTTTTTCAACAATCTCCAGCAGTGGACATCCATAAAAAAAACCTTATACTAGATGTACATGTATGTAAACTTATATAAACACGCACACAAATAAAATATAGAGATTTTATATAGTAAAGACACAATTAATATCATATGGTAAGCCACATTATTTAAATAATGTCAAATATTTTTTTAAATTTCTTTTTTGTTTTTGTTTTTTTAGTTTCTAAATGAAAAGGGATTAATTGAATGAGACCCATTGGTAATTTTTATAAAGTAAGGTTAATTGAATCTTTTTAACCTTGATAGATAATTTCATTTTTATATCGCAACTAATATGGATGATCTCATTTGCCATATATAATGTTCTTACTATAAGATTCATGCATCTTTAGAGCATCTCGAATGAAAATGTAAATTTTGTATATAGACATGACATTTAAGCAATGTAGACAGTATATATGCTCTCCAATAGTTTTGTCTAGTATGAATTTTAAACTGATGCAGCCTACACATGTCAAAGTGAATGTCTACTTCTAGAATCTTTATTAGATATTTTTTATTTTTCAAAAAGTCTAATTTTTACTTAAAAAGTCATTTTAAAAAAAAAAAGCCAATAGGATATGTGATTAATTAATAATCATTAATAGCCATCAAACACTTTTTGCACAATATCATTGAAGAACAATTTTTTATTTGACTATACATTTATACCATTTATATTTAAAAAAAATTTCAATTTTAGGCAGCAATCCACATTATTATATCAAAATCTTATATATATAAGTGCATATATAGACTTATATATATATATATATCTAAATAGAATCAGACTATTATCAAGTCGATCTAATAGTTTTAATATTAAATATTTCATTATTAGTTTTTATATCAAAAAATCACTTTTAGTTTAAGAAAGTTAATAAAAATGTGAATTGTGTACATAGACATGACATACCAAGGTAAATGTCTACTTTTTGAGGCTGTATTTGATATTCTCTATTTTTCATAATGGCCAATTTTTTTTCTTAAAAAGTCATTTAAAAAAAAAGTTAATAGAATATGTAATTAATTAATAATAATTAATAGCCATCAAAAACTTTTTATACAATATCATTCGAGAATAATTTTTTATTTGACTATACATTTTTTCTATCTATATTTAAAAAATGTCAATTTTCATACCACATAAGCAGCAATCTATATTTTTTCATTGGATATGCTATTATTATATCAAAATTTTATATACAAGTAAATATATATATATATATATATATATATATATATATATATACAGTTAGATTATTATCTAATCTATCTAATAATTTTAGAATCAGATATTTCATTATTAGTTTTTATATCACATCAAAATTTTGGAATTAAAATTTAAATATTGACCAAATATGAATTTAGTCATATAAAAAGACCAATTTAGGCATTTGGTTTGCATTATAGGCATTTGGGGTAACTGTAGTATGACATTGTAGATTTTAGTTTAAAATCTATTACAACTTTTATATATATATAAATACAACCAAGTCTTACTTGATCTGATCTATGTGATTGTTTTACTATTATGAATTTTTTTTTCAGCTGTTGCATCGTTTGAAGGATTGACATATAAAAATTCATTTATGGTATCAATCTACATTGACATTATTAAGCACTTGACCACGGAATTAATCGATGTCCTAAACCCATATAATTTTGCCATCAAATCACCATCTTCTGATCACTGTTAACAAAGCATATGAAAATTTCAATTCTTTAATCATCAAACCAAACCCATGTCATAGCCCATGCACCCCACTAGAACAAACACAAATAGTGTTTAATTTGTATGGTCTCTAATTAATAAAAAATAATTAATTTCTTATCTCCCTCAGCATATATAAATTTTATAAGATTTTTGTAGCCAGCATTTTGTGATAAAAAATGGAGTGGAGCAAATCATTTTCAGGATGCTACACCACATATGAAGAAGCTCGATTCGGGTTCGAGGACCGAACCAAGTCGTACAGCTTAAACGGTCCGAGCAGCTGCAGCAAAGAAGATGGGTTTTATATGTTATAGGCTTTATATGTTAGTAAATATATAAATTTTGCTCAATTCTTATTGGTCAAGCGGAGTTAGAATTTATGCTGCATGTTTTAACTCTTTTGATTAGAAGTATTAATTTGGCTTAAAAACTTTGTTATATACACGTTTAATAAATTAATTCATATACATATATAATGTGCTAAAATATTATTGGTCAAGAAATTAAGGCGTTATAATTTATGTTTATTTTAACTGCTTTGGATTGGATGTATTATATAACGCATCAGTGAGAAGAGAGAAATACGACGTAGGCCATCAATGAGAAGGGTGCCATGTGAAGAAAACGCCATGTAAATTTGGAATAATTATTTGTATTTCTTGATTTTTTAAATGACGGCTACACCACTTTCTTACCTCAATTATCATATTTATATACAAAAATTACATTAAGGAAAACGGACAACCCCGAATTTTGGCGCTCATACGGCCAATAACCTTGGCCTGGTGTGGGTCCCACGCTAATTGTTGTCTCGTCCTTCTTTTCTCTTTTTTCTTTTTAAAAAAATAAATAAATATTATGACACAAATAAATAGGGGTAGCAAAAATGCTCTTAATCGCAAAAATGCTCTTAATCAGAAGTGTCAAATTGGTGGCAGAACTTAGTTAAACATTAGTATATTAATGTTTCTGTCGTATTCAAATTAACCTATTTATATATTATATTATATTTATATTTATTAATTTATTTATTATGTTATATTGTATTTGTGATCCGATTCATTTATATTCAACAAATATATTTATTTTTTATTTATTAAAATTAATATATTATAAAAATTTATATAACAAATATATACTAATTTATTAAATAATTAATATTTACATAAAATAGAAAAAAAATTATAATTAATTAATTATATAGCTTTAAAGTAAAAAATATATAAAAGTACGATAATCAACAGATAAAAAAATTTAAAATTTAAATAAAAATATTAATTAAATAAAATATTATATTGATTAATTTAAAAAAAAATTATAAAATAATGAAAATATAAAGTAAATCCTTTGCTAAATTCGTGATGCTGTCCACCTTAGTCTTACATTTTTGCCTTTCCATCTCATTCAATATGACAGCCTTTTCCGATGCCGGTTGGGCATCCAACTCCAATCAGTGTCGATCAAATAGCAATTTTGCTATTTTTTATGGGCTACAATTTGGTTTCTTGGTGTGCCAAGTAGCAACATTCAGTCGCTCGGCCTAGCACCAAAAGTGAATATCGAGCTCTAGCTTTTGCTACTTCAGAGCTCTTATGGCTTCAACATCTTTTCAGAGAAATAAAGATACTTCAAACACATTGTCCTGCATTGTGGTGTGACAATATTAGCACTATCAGCCTAGCTTTGAACCCAGTATTTCACTCGCACTACAAAAAATTGGCCTACAACATCGGTGAGTTTTCGTGATTGAATCCAATTTTTTTGGTCACAAAACACAATTAGTTACGAAAACTGTTCGTCACAATGTCGTGACAGTAGCTGCACTGAAGGTCCCTAGCCACAAAAATAAAGTCGTTGCGTAACTAAATGCCAATTTTTACATTTGGGTCAATTTTCATGATTGAATGTGTTACATTTAGTTATGAAACAATTCATAACTGAACTTCGATATATTTGTTACTGAAACCTTATGATTTCATGGCTAAAGATGTCATATTTTTGTCAAACCTATTACATCAATTACAAAGTGTTTCGTCACTACTTCATAGCTTAGTCATGAAATTTTTTTCATCACTAATTTGTAATCTTTTTGTCACGAAGTGATTTCCATTACTAAATTCATTTCAATTAGCCACAAAAATATTCGTTACAAATTGTAAATTATATTAGCCATGGAAGCGTTTTCATCACTATTGTTATATATTATTTGCCAGTCTCATAGTAATTAGTTACGAAATTTCCATTCATATTAGTGACTAAAATGCTGAAATAAAATGTTTATTTTGTTACAAAATTGAATTTCATTACTAAAAAATTGTTGGACATAACCAAATTGTAGTTGATTTTCCTATTTAATTTGGTAATTACACCAACACAGTGTCATAATACAACCACAACAATTAAACATAATGCATCTACAACCAAATAACAAAGCATAAATTTAATGTGAAGTTTGAATATTTAGTACTACTTATAATTAATTTTGTGCTATGACTAAATAAAATTTATTGGACACTATACATATTGTCCAGTAATCTAGGCATGTAGTTTCTATGGTTAAGTATTCACCATTCCAAAACATGCGATTCACTTGGCACATAATATACATCAAAGTTTGATATTCACTTAGCGGCTTTTCAAACAGTTGCCTGCTCCCTTTGTCGTGCCTCTTCAACTTCCAATACAAGCTATTGAACCCTTGTAGATGATTTAGATTGTGGAGGCTTTGGACCTTTGCCTAACCCACATATGTAGCCAGATTTGGCCGGCAAAACCACACTACAAGAAAAGTGATCAGTTGCTATAAGCCATTATTGTAGCAAATTCGCTGTTTTTGTAGTTGTTTCCTATTTAGCTATAAAATAAGTTCGTGGGTCCGTCGTAGCAATTGGTGTGTGATTAATTCTCTACAGCTACAGAATTATTTGCAATCGTAGCTAATGAAAATTAACTAATAAACCATACTCAACCATGGTTAAGCCTTTTTTCGTAGTTAATGAGGGATTTTTTTAGCTACAAAAAAGTTTGTAGCTAAATATTTAATATTTCAGATTATATATATATTTTTTATAATACTAAATATAAATTTAAATATCCATTTGTAAATCATTTATATATGTATATATATATTAAAGTAACACTACAAGATGTAAAAACAAATTAATTCTCATATTATTGCATTAATGGCTAAAATCAAATGTTTTACAATAGTAACATTGAAATTAGATATAAAATTTCTATAAAAACAACTCTCAAATACATATCTTAAAATAATCTAAAACCTATAAATCGAGCTAAAATCTAATGCTACGATTTTGCATGGATCTTCAATCTTGGTAACACCATCTGTACTGTACTAGGAAATATGCAATATAAGAAACACAAAACATAAAACCAAATACAAACACAAAACAAAAACTTTGTCATATTAGTAGATAGAGAACCCATATTTATATGGCACTAAAACCAAGTCAAGAGCTAAGATAAAATTCCACGACTACTAAATAACAAGAAGCACATAAACTTCCACCCATTTTTAGTTGCTTACATGGCAAAGTTGCTCATCCTTTTGTGGTCAAAGCACTAGTCTATATCATAACAAAATGCCTATTAGGAAATGATAATGAACATGAGACCATCCATAATTCATAAATTTAAGAAGCAAGGACTAGATAATGCAAAAGCAATGCCCAATGGTAAGAGTTTGTTGTATTAAAATGCTAAAAATATAATTTAAATGAGGGATGTAATTAACATAAGAAATGTAAAAAAAAAGAAACCACAAAACACACTCACCTTCCAAGGAAAAAGAAAAAAAATAAACAGAGCTGTGGAGCTTGTTCCTCTGGTTCTGGTTCTTCAAATAAATAAAAAATGTGTGTGTGCGTGTCTATATATATTATGAGCCAGACATGTAACAGTAACAAGACACTTGCCATTCAATAGCGGTAAGCAAAAAGCTATGCTTGATCTTCTTCCTTGTCATTCTCTCTTCTTCCCCTAAAATATTCCAAAACCAAGAATCAGACATTTCCCTATACAGACTCAAAAACCATCATTAAAGTTATGATGACGGTAACTAAGCTAAAACACATAGCAGCAGTAAATGAATTTGCTATACACATGGCTCACACAATTCAACTCTTATATGAGTTCCATTATTATCAATTAAGAAAAGAGAACCAAGAGAACATATTGATAATAGAAGGTACCACCCTAAGAGAAACAAAGATAAAAACCCATTCCCAATAAGCATCATCTTACAAATGAATTTGCTATATATTTGAAAAACTAATTTTTAAGATAGAAGGCATGCCTTGCTATCTATTGTTTGCGCAAACATACACACAACAATGGACCAAAAAAAAAGATTGAACTCTTTGTAGATTGCAATAAGAAAATAAAGCTAGAATATAAGCAAGGCCGTGGATAGCTCCTATGTTTATCTATTGTTTAACCCCACAATAATCCAAGCATAAGAAAAAAAATTAACTAAGTCACTAGCTAAGATAACATTAATAAATTCATAAGTTAATTATCATACTCAATTCTTAAAACCCATGTTATTATAAAACTGAAACTAAAGCACCCACAGAAATCTCATAGCAAAGAAGGTAAATAGCTACTCATTGAAGAGAGTAAGTAGGACACCGGATTTATGAAAAAATGCAAGATCTATCCCTTTTGAGGAAAGTTACATCTGCTTACATATATACATATATATATAAATGCATATACCATTTATTTTATTTTATTTAAAAAAAAACAAAGAAAAACAAAACAAAAACAAAGATTGCCCAAATTGCTTTCAAAAAACATTTCAGCAAACTCAAACCAAACCCATTACCATCTTCTCACTTGGAAACCATTTTGGCATACAGGATCATCCGGTTGGACCCAACATCTGCCTCCCAGATCCACTCGTCAAACTCAGCCGGTTCAAGCTTCTCAACAATGCTCGTGATGTACCAAAGCTCTGTAACAAAAATGAAGCCGGCGGTGTCCTTTTTGAGCACCTTGAAGGCATCCCCAAGCTGGCGATAGAAGAGAGAAATTTAGGGCTCTAAAAATCAGAAAATGGAAGTAGAGATGGGGGTTGAATTGGACAAATGATAATGAGGAAGAATCAGAGAAAGAGAGACAAAAAAAAAACAACAAAACAAAACAAAACGGAACAAAAATTTAAACCCAACAAAAATAGAACCCATAAACGAAACCCCAACAAAAATTGAAACTCCTAAACGAAAAATCGAAACTCATCTGTCCAATTCGCTCTTAAACCTTGAAACCCAACAAAAATGGAACCCATAAATGAAACCCCAAAAAAAATTGAAACTCATAAACCAAAAATCGAAACTCATTTGTCCAATTCACTCTTAAATAAAGGACCTAATATACAAAGGAAAAAATAGATTCATAGAAAGATAAATATCCAAAATGGGGAAATAACTAACCTTCACCTGGATATTTTTTTTGGTTCTCGAATATATGAGTTGGGATCTTTGATCTCCGACTAGATGTTCGACTGGGTGGCGTCGTCAATCACAGCTGCTGGTAGGAGTTGGAAAAGCTGAACAATGTAGATCTAAGTCTGGAGCCTTCGGTAGCAATATGTTCTTTACGGTGACGCTGATGACCTGAGGAAGCTAGTGGAGGAAGCAAATCGATGGTTTTGGAAAGGACTTTCCACCATTTCAGCTCTCAGTCTCCCCTATCTAGTATAATGTCTGATAATCTGAGACACATTCGGGGTAGGTGGAGTTAGAAGAGAGAAAAATTGGCCAAATAAAAAACAGGACATAAGCTTTGTATAGTTTCAAAACTACCACCGGTTTTAGTTTAGGTACAAATTTTTTTGTAGTTGTTAATATTATATTTGTGCTACAATTTTTTGTAGCTAAATTACACTATTACACAAGAACTTAATTGTTTGTAGCCAAAGAACATTACATTTATAAAATTGGAAGGACTGAAATTTTGCTGCCTAAAAATTTGAATTTTTAGTTACAAAATTGAGCTACAATGAATGTTTTGTAGCTGATTTGTATAAAATTTTTAGTGATTAGCTACAAATCTGGAGAACGTGAGAAAAAACACCATTTAGCTAAAAATCAATATTTTTATGGCTAAAATTCATAGCAACTGATCACTTTTTTTGTAGTGCCATCTCAAATAGTTCATCCTCTCCCACTTCATTGTCACATTCAGATTGTGTCTACTCATCTAACTCAATTACCTTATCTTGAAAAACAAACGATTGATTTTGGTGGGGTTGCTGGAAAATAGTTGGAACTGAAAAACAAATAACTGATGTGCTAGCTGAAACTGATTTAATTATAGTTGACCATTACATTTAGCATACTTAGAAAACATTTACATTTATATATTATTCTTCTATATTTATACGTACATAAAATTCTTTTGAAACTTAATCTACCCATTGGTTCTTTTTCTTGATGAAATCTGTCTTTTGCCATAGTTGTTTTCTTCCCAGCAATTGTCCATTTTCTGCGTCTCCCTACAATGAAACTTAAATTTCATCACTATAGATATTTACATTATTTTAAAGGAATGTATACTGCAAGCAAAATAGCAATTAATACCAAGTCATATCCTATTTACTAAAAGTAAAAAAAAAAAAAAAACCATATCATATTGAATCCGAGCGAAGGACTTTGTTCCTCCATAATGATTAATCCTTCTTGTTGAACGATTTTTTTTGTTGACTGCACTCGTTTTCTGTTTTTACATTACTATAACATATGTACAATTATTATAATTTGGTATATATGTCAGTCCATCAATGCATATTTTAGTATGTTGGATATGTAAATACATAGAAGAATGAATATGACTTATGGTGCACACTTTTTTTAAAACAAACTGATGCATTATTCCAAACATGAATGCACATTTTTAATATCTTAATCTGGTTAGTATATAAAATAGGTAGATCCAAAAGCCATTTTAAGCCAATGATGAATTGAAAGAATAAAANCAATGATGAATTGAAAGAAAAAAAAAAAAAAAAAAAAAAAAAGTGAATTAAAGCAATGGATTACTCAGACTCTACTCAAGGTATATGATATTTTCCTTTTTCTTTTTTATTTATTTCCTTTATTCCAATTTACAGCTTTTAAAGATGTAAAAGCAAAACCCAATTAATGTAAGAAAGTAGTGAAAATTCTGAAATTGTATAAAACTGCGTTGGGGCATCAAAATTAACATCATAGAATCGGCTGTAGCTTATAATAAAATCTTATTTCTCAAGCCGATAGAGATAGTAGAACTGTAGAAGTATCAGCACATACTGCAAGTGAATAATACATGATGTATGATTGGAAGGAGCTAGTTAGTTTATTTAAAAGAGAAAAAAGAAAAAAAAATTTGGTGTGGAAGAATGAAAAAAAAAAAAAGAACAAAGTACGATCAAAAAGTACGAAAGAATAATTTAAAAATGTTATTAGCTGTTTTGGTTGCCTAAAAAAGTATATAGTGATCTTCAAGTAATTTCTTTTTAAATTTTTTTTATGGTTGCAATGATCATCAAGTATTGGTAAAGCAAAAAGAAAAAAAAATTGATGCTCATGTATTGGTGATCCGAATTTGGTGGGAGAAATTATATTCACTAGCTAGTAAGGGACAATTTATGTAAGCTAAAGAGATTAGGAGGTATGAGATTTAGATAATTAAAAAGATGATTATTATCTTTCATTATTTTGGAAAGGGGGTTTGAAATCTAAATCTTTATACAATTAAATAGTAACTTTATACTAGATTGTTCTATATGAGTAAATTTTAAGTATTTAGGAGGTATGTATAACCACACACACCAACTTTTTGTTAACATGTTTACCAAATATTTTCTTTTCTCTTTTTTTTACATGCATAATTTTACTACCCATGAGTAGCATCCGATAACAAAATCAGCAAGACATAACTTCTTTGTTATTAATTTAGAGTTTAGAAAACTCCACTTCTCAACCCAATCAACTGCTTTTACCTTTAGTGGAGGGTTGGCCAGTGCTTCCTCCATTGTAGCAAATTTTGAAAAGTGGTTGTAGAGCCTGTGGTGGAAGGATCTAAATAGACTCTTCATCACCGCAATTATAGCTTCATTGATATGATTGTCATCTTCAAAGTTGAATGTTCACTGTCATTAATTTTGAACACACAAGAAGTTAGTATATATATTGTTAACTTTTATTAATATATGCATATAATCTATATCCATGTAATGTCTTCAAGGCAAAATTAAAAATAATCATGGGTTCGACATAAGTCTTATAATCTATATCTTTCCACTTACCCACATGCTTTGGTGCACGACAAAAAAATACCCTTCCCTCAATGCACATAAAACGTTGGCTGGAAGGCTTTAGACGACAGTTCAAAATCGTCGTATTAAGCATCGTCGTAAAAATTCCTAAGAATAAACGATGAACAAAAACCGTCGTCTTTAGCATCAAATATGATGGTTTTTAATCGTTGTCTTTAAAGGTAATATACATCAGATCCACGTGGCTAATTCACAAATAATAGGACGGCCAAAACTCGTCGTGGTAAGGTCTGATGTGTAAAAATGTGTGTCGTCTTTGGTGGGTGCATGATGGACAAAATGCGTCATAATTGGTCAGTAACGACATCAAACACGACGCACAATTTGCGTCGCCTATGCTATTAAATGACAATGCATAATATTTTTTAAAAAAAAATTTAATTTTTAATTTTTTTTGCATTTTTATTGGTAGGTTTTTGATATAGGGGGAAGGATCTCTAACATCACACCCATCACCACCTAAGCCAAGAGTAATGATCACTCTTGTTCTCTTTGTCTCTCATTCACTGTAAGTTCTTGAAAATACTTTGGACTCATCTACATAACTTGATTTTTCAGTTCACGATCCGAAGGCAACAAGATCCATATCTTACAGTCCAATAATCACTGCTCAATGATATAATTTGGCATTGCAAGGGAAAAAAATAAAAAATGTTCATTCATGGGTCTTCAGCATCCTCCAATCACAATAACACACCCCTAGTTCAAAATCCAACCCAACCCAGCACCCTCCAATCACCACCCAATCCCAAAATAAAACAAAAAAATTACACAAACAAGAAGAATAAAAAAAAAACAAAAAACAAAAAATCAAGATCCTAACTTTCTACATGGCAAGCCTTGATGGGCTGTTGGTGATTTCCCAGCTCCACCTGAGCCATCAGTCAATGGAGCTGCCTTGGATCGACAGTCGACTAGAGAAGCTGTTGGAGGCCAGACGGTAACTTTGCTTTGGACGGTAACCAGGTCCAAGAGCCGCCATTGCTTGTAGCTTTGCTTGGAAGCAGGGAGGTTTAGGTGGCCCATTTCTCCAAAAGCCACCATTGCTAGTAGCTTCGCTTGGAAGCTGGGAGTCGCCATTGCCTGTTTATGTGAAGTTTTTTGGTAAATTTAAGGAGAGAATTTGGATAGTGGGTTGCTAGGGTTTATCGGTTATATATAGCTTAAATTTTCTTTGGTAGGGATTAGAACGAAGTGATATGGGAAAGAGATATAAATGATGACGCACATTGTGCATCGTCTATAATATTTATTTATTTTTTTAATTTTTTTCATTTTTATTGGCAGGTTTTAGATGATGCACATTGTACGTTGTTTTTGAATGTTATCCATGACGCACATTGTTCATCGCTGTTGGAGTCTTAAACGGTGTCGTTCCTTTATATATGATGGTCTTGACCGTCGTATTTAATGTATTTTATACGACGGTGGAAAAACATCGTCTTAAGTTGCCACGTCATGTCACCTCGACTTCAGTCATGGACACATGGATTTTAGGCATTTTATATTAATTGCATTGACGTCGATTTTTTGTTGTGCGTCGTATTTTCTTAATTTTAAGACGACGTTTTACAATTTGCACATTGATGTTATGTAAAAAAAATTAATAATTATATATTAGTTCAAACTGCATCGTCTTTGATATTTAATACGACGTGTATTATCATCATTTTTCTTGTAGTGGTGGAATCTTGATATCTAACTTCTCTTGCCTCTCTTTCTCATTTAAAATTCCCAAACCTCGTGTCTTTCCACATTTCTTAGTTTGATGTGTTGTATTTCATGCACCTATGAAAGCAAACACATGTTGTTCTAAACAATATAGACAATTACCATACTAGTAAAATAGTTAACTTTGTCTAATATTCTTTATCATACCTTCAACTTAATTATTTCAAATAGCAGCATCCTTTATGTTATCTTCGTTCTCCACATTCGACACATGGTGGTGATGCATTTGGGAATCTTCATCATTTTCTATGTCTACATCATCTTCATTTGCTGTAGTTTCTTGAAACACCCTTGTTCTTAGATTTCTCCTAGTAGGTAGCACTCTTCCGCATCCTCTTCCACGGGACCTACACTACAAGAAAAGTGATCAGTTGCTACCGATTTTAGCTATAAAAATGTTGGTTTGTAGATAAATGGTGTTTTTTGTCACATGCACAAAATTTGTAGTTAATCGCTAAAAATTTCATACATATCAACTACAAAACCTTCATTATAACTCAATTATGTAACAAAAAAGCTCAAATTTTTAGGCACCAAGATTTCCCTCCTTCTAATAGTATAAATGTAATGTTCTTTTGCTACACATGGTTAAGTTTATGTGTAATAGTATAATTCAGATACAAAAAAAAATTGTAGCAAAAATACAATGTTAACAGGGATAAATAAATTTGTACCTAAACTAAAATCGATGGCAGTTTTGTAAATAGACATAGCTTATGTCCTTTTTTTATTTGACCATTTTTTCTCCCTTTTAGAAATATGTACTTGGACTGTTTTTGAGACTTTCAGACATTATTATCATGTAAGAGGGGAGACCGAGAGCTGAAATTGGGAAATTCCATTCCAAAATTTTGTCTAGATGACCGTCCATTTGTTTCCTTCACTAGCTTCCTCAAGTCACCAGCTTCTTCAAGTCACCATATAAACTAAAGAGATGTGGAAGCTTCAGACTTAGATCAACATTTTTCAGCATTTCCAACTCCTAGCAGCAATTGTAATTGAAGACGACCCAGACGAAGATCTAGTCAAAGATCACAGACCCCAAATCATATATTGGAGAACCCAAAAAAAGATTCAGTTGAAGGTTAGTTATTTCTCCATTTTGCATATTTATCTTTCTATGGATCTATTTTCTCATTTATATATATATATATATATATTGGATTATTTTTTATTTACCCCCAATTTTGAAAACACAGATCCTGTCCCCAAACCCCCACATCTTCTTCCTTCCTTCTTTCTCTCTCCCTGAAAAGTCTTTCTTTCCCTTGTTGAAAATGCAGCCACCATCTCGCTAGAAATCAACCATTTTCCGGTGACGGCGAGTTGATCCACCTCCCAAAAAATAAATTTTAACTCATCCACTACCTATCCATGTAAGATTCGGGCTATTATATTGTTATTTTCGCCGGAGAAGAAGAAAAACGATGGATAGGTTTTCCTTCGATCGCCGAAATCCAGCGAGTTTCAAGCCTTAGGGATAGTCTTCCCCACACCCCCACCCTATTTTGGGCCCCGTCAAAGGAAAAAGACATCACCGCCAATCTCTCAACACCCCAATCAAGAGAGTGGAGGTTTAAGAGCAAATTGGACAGATGAGTTTCAATTTTTCGTTTATGAGTTTCAATTTTTGTTGGGGTTTCATTTATGGGTTCCATTTTTGTTGGATTTCAATTTTTGTTTCGTTCTATTTTTTTTTAATGTTCTGTAGATTTTGACTGTTCTTTTTAGATCAAACCTCCTTTTATGGCTGTTAATTTGTTTATTGATCCATCGGTAGTGGTTTTTTACTTGTAGATGATTATATTTCGGAGCACTCTGTCCAGATAGTTTCAATATTTAGAATTTATTATGTTTGCTGGTAGTCTTTTGTTTCTTTTACTCTTTTATTTATTTATATAAATATTGGAAGCAGTCAAATCTCATTATCTAGTTTTGTTGCTTGTTATCTTATTCTTGGCTTGAACTCCATGAACACATCTTATGCCATTATTTTGTTATATTGCCTTGAATATGAATTAAGTTATTTGGTTCATGAAAGAATATGTAGCTCCACCAATAGCCTTGACTAGAATAACTTAGAGAAATTGAAGTCGGTACTAAACCAACTTAGACAAGTATAAATAGGAAGAGCTTCTAGACAAGTAATGTAACCTAAAAACTAGGTACTATCAATTAAGCTATTAAAGCTATTCTTGTTAGCCTATACTTTCCCTATCAATTGCCTTTTGGTTGTTTTATCATTATCAGTTTGGTTTTGGTAGTCAACCAATCAAACTGGCCGTCTTTGGTATGGTGTATCTATTAACTTAGCTTATATTTCTATCCCATAATTTAATTTTATAGATTTTCAAGTGTTTTCTATGAAGCTTTTGCTGTATGCTATGAACATATGACCACTGATGTAATTTTGGGACTTATGCGAGCAGGATCTTAATGCCTCTAATGTTGAGAATGATACACCTTTAAATTGGGCTTGCCTCAGTGAACACGTCGAGGAGATCATCCCACCTTTGCATTGGGCTTGCCTCAGTGGATACAAAGAGGTAATCATCGCGTTTGCTTTATTGCTATTACTGTCTGGTTAGCTTCTTTCTTTAAATGTTTGCATTCATGCAGGTGGTTAAAAAGTTGATTATGGTAGGAGCTAATGTGAGTATATTAAATAGGTATGTGATGTTCCTAACTGTGACCTAAGTCCAGATTTTCCTTTTTAAGATTTCAAGTTTCGAGCACTTTTTGATATGGTAAACCATTTTGGCAATGGTTTTAATGTTTCAGCCATGAGAGGACTCCAATGGATGAAGCGGTGAGTAGGGGAAAGATGGATGTCATTGATGCCCTAAATACTACAGTGGTTCAACTAGAACTTACTGGTATCACAGTCTCTTCATAGTTTAAAAATCCCCCTGATGAGTAAGATTTAACTATTGTCATCGCTATTTTTTTAGAAACTTTTCTTGTAGGTTTCAAGCTTGTAAAAAGAAAAAAAGAGGGAAAAAAAAGTTTGATAGGATTTTTTTTTTTTGATGAATAGTTTGATAGGATTTTGATATGCTATAATGCTAGTTATAATGCTTGGACCTTTGATGCTTTTCCTTATAAATGTTTCAAAACTCTCTAGTTTGCATCAGTTAAGCAAAGAAGGATTTTTTATTTATATTTTTTTTCTACTAATATGACAAGTTTTTTGTTTTGTGCTTGGTTTTGTGCTTGGTTTTGTGTTTTGTGTTTCTCATATTGCAGATATGCTAAGTTGCCACCGAGATTGAAGATGCATGCAAAATTGAGGCATTAGATTTTGCTTAATAAAATCCAGATTGAAAACTTTTGGCTATGGTCTTTTGAGTTCCAAAATGACCCCATACTCACTCGAATGACAATGCTCTAAAATTTACAACGCTTTTACTCTAAGGACACATCTCCTAATAACACCATCGGCAGAACTATTATAAAGTATAGGATCATCCCATAAATAGTTCTTAATATCTCTAAGAAAAGTATGCTTTTCATAGGGCTTTTATAATATAAAAGGCCTAAATTTGGCAGCTAGGTGGTTAACATAGTTGCCATACCAATGTACTTCAAAAAAACTCATATATTCTAAACACCCTTAATTTCATCTGGAAAAGGTTCTACAATTTTACTTTTTTGCTCTATCCTCTTTTATGTAAAATCTCTACATCAAATTCTTGGAGTAAGAAAACCAACCTAATCAACCTAGGCTTAACACCATTCTTGGTCATCAAGTAATTAATGGTTGAGTGGCCGGTGTACACAATAGTTTTAGAACCCAATAAATATGCTCTAAATTTATCAAAAGCAAACACAATAGGTAGCTTTTTTTTTTTCCCCCATAGTAGCATAATTTAATTGAGCGTCATCAAGAGTACAAATAGCATAGTATATGACATGCAATTACTAATTTTTCTTTGACCCAAAATAGCCCCTATTGCATAATCACTAGCACAAAAAATGTGAGCATCCAATTATCATTGAAAATAAAAAGGCACGTCTTTATTCAACAAGTTACAAAGAGGTTTAGTTATTTTAGAAAATTCCTTGATGAATCTTCTACAAAAACCCACATGCCCAAGGAAACTCCGAATACCCATTACCGAAGGAGGTGGGGAAGCTATGACTTTTATTTTGGCTTTATTAACTTCAATGCCATTAGCCAAAACTCTAGGACCCAAACATATTCCCTCTTGGACCATGAAGTGGCATTTCCCAATTGAGGATAAAATTAGTTTCTTCACATCTTTGGAAAACTAAAGACAAATTATGCAAACATAGATAAAAAGAATCACCAAAAATAGAAAAACTATCCATAATTTTTTTATGATACTCTATGCCATGTCTGAAAATATAGCCACCATTCACTTTTGAAAGGTGGTGGATGCATTACACACCCTGAATGACATTCTCCTAAATACAACATACAATATGGACAAGTAAATGTGGTCTTTTCTTGATTCTTTTGGGCTATAGCAATTTGATTATAACCACTTTATCTATCTAGAAAGCAATAATAAAAAATCATAAAGGAAATTGGTCATTCCTAGTGGCTTTATTCAACTTTCTATAGTCATCCACATTCTTCATCTTGTTACAAACCTATTGGGTATCAATTCATCCATATCATCCTCCACTACGGTTATGCCCCCCTTTTTAGGCTCTACCTGGACAGGTGAAATCCGGCACTATCCAAAATTGGATAGATGATTCTCGGATCTAACAACTTCAAAACCTCCTTTCTAACTAGTTCCTTTAGCTTCGGTTTACGCCTCCTTTGATGTTTTATGGTTGGCTTATGTTTTCCTCCATAAGTATTTTGTGCATACAAATGGAGGGGCTTATTCTTTTATGTCGGCTATGGTCCATCCTAATGTGGTTTTGTATCTCTTAACACCTTCAAAAGTTTACTCTTTTGTTCTTCACTTAAATATGAGAAGATGATGATGGGTAAAGTGTTTCCAGCTCCTAGAATATTTTTTTAAATGGCTAGATAGGGCTTGAAATCTAACAAGGGTGGCTTCTCACAAGATAGTTCCTTTTTTGGCCCACTCTCGCATAAATCCTTAAAATGCCTAGCTGGTCCTATATAGAAGGTGGCTTATAGGCAACTTCTTCATTCTCACATTGACCATCAATTAAACTTAATGCTAATGGATCGAGTAAGCTTTCTTTACACATTCATCCACCAAGTTAATAACCTGATGTTGACAAACAAGAGGACATATTTAGGGTGTTTCAAAGCTTTAAACACATTAAATCTTACTTCCTCATCTAGTACTTTCAAGGTGAATTCACTTTTTTGCACATCAACAGGGGCTGTAGCTAAGGATGGTCTCCCCAAAATGAGTGGAATGTCATGGTCCTCTTCCAAGTCTAAGACTGAGAAATCCACCAGAAATATGAACTTGTCAACCTTTACTAGCACATCCTCCAAGATTCCCCTAGGCCTTTTTATGCTTTGATCCACCAATTGTAGTGAAACCGTAGAAGGTTTCACTTCTCCAACTCCAAACTTCCTATAAAGAGAATATGGCGTTAACTTAATATAAGCACCAAGGTCGCATAAAGCTTTTTTAAAATGAGTATAACCAATATCACATGGAATAGTAAACTTCTTGGATATTTAAGTTTGGGTGATAGCTCTTCTTGAAGCACGACACTGCATTACTTTTTTAATGCTACTATCTTGGATAATGTCTTCTTCATGAATTTCGCATAGCTTGGCATCTGTTGCAAAGCATCAATAAAAGGGATATTAAAATGCAACTTTTTAAGAACTTCAACAAACTTACAAAATTGTTTATCAAGTTTTTGAAGTTTTTGATTTCTAAGTCTAAAAGGAGAATGAGGGGGAGGGAGCTCTTTATATTCTGTATTTTTGTCAACAGTTTGAGCCCGTGAACATTTGTTGGAGTCGATTTGGAACCCTTGAAATTGTCCTCGAATTTGCCATTTTTGCTCTCGACTACTCCACTGTTTTGCTTGGTTTGAGTAATGTGAAGGCCTCATTTTGTTGCTTGTTCACTTCACTATTCGTGGCTGATTTTAGATTGTTTAAGCTTCAATTAATGGCCTTTTCTTGTTTTCTTGAAAATTCTTCAACATTTGCCTTTTGCCTCCTCGCATGAAAATTGTTCACTTCTGGCTTGTACTTGCTTTATAGGAGTAACTTCGGTGGTGCTTGCCAAACTCTCTTGTGGTCTATTGGGGAGTAAGTTAGTAAGTTGAGCTATTTGAACTTCAATATTCCTTAAATTTGCAGCTTGATTTTGCATATCTCTTCTTTTATCTTGCAAATCTTTCTTAGTATCTTAAGTCTTTCTAGTCTCCATTTGAGAAAGTGCGAGTTTATTAACAACATTTTCAAGGTTTATCTTATTCTGTTGAGGTTTTCCTTGGCTTTGAAGTTGGGATGGTTGATAATCTTGCTGATTTTGGAAACTGGATGGTGGCTTTGAGGGTTATATTGATTGGAGAAATGAGTATTTTGCCTTGGGAAGCTACCTATCAAGTTTGCTTGATCATTTAGAGCAAAAGGAATTCCATTTTGGCACCCTTTACTTGGATGGCTTCCTCCGCACAATTCACATGAAGCTTGAATTAAGTTTTCTCCCACAGAATTCATTCTCTTGGCTAAGGAATCCAACTTAATATTAATGGGTGTTAATCCAACTTGATAAACTCCCACAGGCTTTCTTGTTGTAGCTCTTTCACTTGGCCATTGGAAATTGTTGGCCGACATATCCTCTAATAGAGCATAAGCTTCCTCTTGACTCTTTCAATTAGAGCTCGTTCAGCAGCTACATCTATAATTGTAGTTGTAGCGATGCCCAAACCATTGTAAAAAGTTTGGACTTGTAACCAAAAAGGAAGGTGTCATTTTGTAATGTGTTGGACTTTTCTTTTTAATTTTATTAATTCCAGGAGGAAAGAAATATAAAATAAAATTATATTTTTTCCACTTCAGTATTTCAAATCCACGACCTCTCTAGTATAGGTGTGAATGGCTAACAAACTGAACTAAAGTTTTCAATAATGCAAAAGTTATCAAAATATTTATCAAAATTATTTACCAAATAATGTGGCAAATGTTTTATCAATATTTAATTGGTTAGTTTTTGATTCACTTATCTGTTAAAGAGTTCATTAATTTATTTATATCAATACTGCTATAAATACCAAATTGTTTATCAAAAATATTTATCAAATGACATGTCATAATATATTATTAGTCGACATATTTATATAACTAAAATAAAAAAAAGTGCATATAAAAGCAAAACAATTAAATAATACGTACCACATCATTAGCCAAATCATTTGGTAAAGTTTGGTAAACAATATAACATAAGTTTGGTATTATTGTATCCATATTTAGGTCACATTATTATTCAACAATAATATATTAAGTCTATCACATGTCATTTGATACATATTTTTGGTAAACAATTTGATGTCTTTCAAAAAAAAAAATTAATAATAATAATAATAATTTGGTGTCTGTAGCATTACTTGATGCAAATTGGTTTTAGTTTTTCTTTTTTTTTTTTTACTTAATTATATATGTATAATATACTTATTCCAAATCTTTTTTACTTAACTATCTATATACTTTGGAAAAAAAAAATAAAAGCTTAAAAGACTAAAGCTGAAACTTAAAACTAATCCAAATAAGAGACGGGACATGCGTATTTTCTGTCCCGTCTCTTTCGGACTTATTTTGGGTCCATTTATATATATATATATATATTTGGAGAAATTGTTGAATTTGATCCCATGACTACTAATATTTTTAATTTGGGCTATGATACCATCTTCAAATTTGGCTATGATACCATTTTACACACATATTTCTCTAAATTTCTCTTTAAAGTGGTATTGATTTGAGCGTTGAAGTCCCTTGGACAGGTACCATATCGATATGAAATGAGTTCTTACCTCATCTATGCTCTCTTACAAGCAAAATACAGTAGAGACAGAAAATTGCAACCACATTTATATATATATATATAGAAATTCTAAAATAAGGATATTTTTATTTTATTAAAATAAAGTTATCACTAATGATATATTATTAATGACAAATCTAAAATTTATATCACTGATAGTTTAATTTAGTGATGATATTTCTAGATTTATCACTAAAAATATACTTTTAGTGACAGTTCTTATCTTATTAAAATGAAAATAGTTTTTTTTTTTGCTCAAAGGGGGAGTTTTATAAACCAAAAGAGGGAAAACAGCAACAAGAAGCTGCCAGGAGCAGAAGAGGCCCAAGCCAACCTAACTGACCTAAATTACATAGGAACAAAAGCACCATAACTAAGGGGAAAGGTGCCACTAACATGGCATTTAAGACCCCAATTACAAAACCGATGAGCTTCACTATTGCTGCATCTAGGAATCCAACAAAAAGAAATACAATCAAACAGGAGGATATAACCCAAGGCCTTGCTAATATACAATTGGGAAGACCAGTGAACTTTGCTGGGATTTTTTTGAATTAGGCTTTGGACCACTGTTCTAGCATTAGAAAAAACGCAGCAGTTAGTCCAACCTTCCTCCACTGCCCATTGGATAGCTGTCAAGACTGCAAGAGCCTCTGCTGCTTCAGGATTGTTCATCACCATGCGCACATCAGCAATGCACCTCTCCTCATGTTTAGCCACAACAGCAGCACATGCTACTTCATTAAAGACAAAAGCATCACAAAATAACTTCACACAGTTAACATCATTTCTTATAATATCTGTCACATTTGGAGGATCAACCCCTTCACAGATAACCATATTATTTCTATTCTGAAATTCATCAACCCTTCTCTGGATAGCCTGCACACTAGACAATAAATCAAAATGCTTCCCATCATGGATCCTTGCATTCCGCACACTCCAAATGTGCTCAAGAGTAACAGCAGCAAATTGGAAAAAGAAAATTTTGTCAAGCTTAGAGACAGGAAGATGGTGTTCCAGGTTTCTAAGACACTCAATGAACTCCAATATATCATCAGATTGAAGGATTTCCTAGCGGATACTCCAAGGGGAGGCAAACCACAAAGCTTTAGCAACATTACACTTCCAAAAGAGATGAACCTCACTCTCCTCCATTGAGCATCCATGAGGGCAAACCAGAGAGGAACTCTGTAAGTTCCTAAAATTCAGCCTGTTGGAGACAGGCAAACACCCCGAAACCAATCTCTAAAAAAAAAACTTAGATCTTTCATGGATACAACTTTTCCATAAAAACTTCCACCAATCCAAAGGAAAAATATCCAAATGGTTAACCAGTCTATACGCCGATTTCACTGTGAAATCCCCCGATTTTTCACCAAGCCATATCACCTTATCATTGCTTGAGCAATCAGCCCAAAAGATCTTGAGAATTTCAGCAACTGAATTGTCATCAAACAAATCTTCCAATCTGTTTCTATCCCATCTACCATTGTGAAGGATAAGGGAGTTCACCATACCTTCATTATTCCTAGCCCCAACCTGTCTCGGTTTTGGTAAGAAATTCTCCAAGTTAGGAACCCAAGGGTCCTCCCAAAAATTTATGAAGTCCCCTCTTCCAACCAGGTTACACACACCTCTCAAAAGCAAGTCCCTAGTTCTTAGAATCCCCTTCCAAGCCCATGAATGAGAGCTGTTATTTCTACACTTCATAAAGGTTGAGTTAGGAAAGTATTTAACTTTTAACACTTGACACCAGAGATCTCCACTGCCTGCAGCAAGGCACCATCCAATCTTACTTAAAAGAGCAAGATTAATATTTTCAAACCTTTACAAGACTTGGGGTGACAGATTTTATCCCAGGAAACTGGGGTCCAAAACCTGTCTTTCTTAGCACCACCAACCCAAAAAAACTTATGAGCCATTTTGTCAATTTTCCAATTCCACAATAGGGGAATCTTATTAGCCGACATTGAGTACGTGGGAGTAGAACTCAAGACAGCTTTGATAAGAGTAGTTCTTCCAGCCTGAGAAAGTAACTTGGACTTCCAGGCATCAAGTTTCCTCTCAAGCTTGTGCAAAAGCCCCAAAAAAATCATAGATTTGTTTCTCCCCACAAAAAGACTATTCCCAAGATACTTAACATCCTTAGGTAATTCTTTCATATTAAGCGCATACTTAATCTCAGCTCTAACACATGCCTTAGTATTTTTAGAGAAAATGCAGCTTGATTTAGAATTGCTGATTTCCTGCCCAGTCCATTTGCAAAATTGATCAAGACAATCTGCGACATGCTTCGCATTCCTCCCATCAGGCCGGCAAAATATCATCAGGTCATCCGCAAAAAACAAATGGGAAATGGCTGGGCTGCTTCTTCCAAGCTTGACACCATTTATTTTCCCTTCCATTTCCAACTTAAGCAGCATCCTAGATAGAAGTTCCAGGAGAATAATGAACAAGAAGGGAGACAAAGGGTCACCTTGTCTAATGCCCCTTTCCATCTTCACATTACCACAAACACTCCCATTGAGAAGAATGGCCAAAGAATCAACTTGACAACATTGGCTAATCAGATTGACAACATTAGCAGAGAACCCAAAATTCAGAAGAATGATGCTCAGCACTTTCCAATCCACCCGATCATAGGTCTTTTGCAGATCAATTTTAATTCCCAAGATACCATTAATCCCCTTCTTTCTTTTCATTGAATGGATTATTTCATTGACAAGAACAGTATTCTCCCCAATCCATTTGCCTGGAACAAACCCACTCTGGTTACGGGAAATAATCCTGGATAGCAGAGGTTTAATTCTTCCTGCCAACATCTTGGAAATCACTTTATAAATAGTATTGCATAAACTAATCGAACGAATGTGATTAAAATTATAAATTTGCTTCACTTTAGGAATGAGCACCACAAAAGTTCTATTAATCGCCTTAGGAACTCTCCTTGATCTAAAGACATTCTGGATGACTGTGCTCACATCTGCACCAACAATGTTCCAAAACTTCTGAAAAAACACAGCTGACATTCCATCGGGCCCTGGGGACTTTGTCGGATTAACAGCTCTAAACACCTCTGCAATATCAGAAATAGACGGAATGACCATAATACTATCATTTTCAGCAAGACTCACACACGGGTCAATATAGGAGTTGAGAATCAGGCAGTGACATATCTCGTTTGACTTAAACAATTCAGCAAATTGGGAACATAGGAAGGCCCCAATAGAATCTCTTGAATCCAGCCATTGTCCTTCATCAATTTTAATAGCAGCAATGAAGATATGTCTACGGTTTGCAATTGTAGAAGCATGAAAAAACTTCGAATACTTTCAATTCTATCCCCAGCCTTAAGCCACAACTCTCTAGATTTCTGCCTCCATATACTTTCAGACCTCTCTAGCCATTCGTCGAGTTCCTCTTGCAGCTCTGTTTCCTTATTGATGGAGTCAACTGAAGGAGCACAACCTTGCAGGAAGGACAGCTGATTCTCAATGGCCTTGATTCTAGTTTCACTATTCCTGAAAATATCTCTATTCCACAAACTCAGAGCCTTTGCTGTGAATCGGATCTTAGCTGTGATAGATATCCATGTATTAGTATGCCAGGCACTCCTCACCACTCTTTCACAGTTTGGATCACGGGTCCAAGCTTCAAACAATCTAAAGGGTCTGGGAGTTTTAGGATGGTCCAAAGTAGAGTGTAAGATAATTGGAATGTGGTCCGAATTACCAGCATTGTGGTGAACCACCCCTGCTTTTGGAAACATAACTCTCCACTCTGGGCTAGCCATAGCTCTATCCAGTCTCTCCCTAATGTTAGCATTTCCCCCCCCTCCGATTACACCAAGTAAAGGCATTGCCAAAACAAAAACAATATCACAGGCTCCCATATTAAAAATAAAATTTCTAAGAAAGTGGTGGGAAGCAGTAGTTACCTCACGGCCCCCACGTTTCTCATTCTGACCAATCACATCATTGAAATCCCCAATACATAGCCAAGCTCTCCGCCCATTTTTCACCACAGCCTCCAAATCAGCCCAAAAACTGTGTTTCAAGTTCCTATCCGTTGGGCAGTAGCAGCACCACAAGGACCAGGGGATGCCTTCAAAAGTTTTGGCTTCCACTCCAATGATCCAAGGAGAGTTGAGAACGATTTTCCAATCCAAGGGTTATTCCAACAGAGCGCCAGGCCCCCACAACCATTTTCAGCACCAAAAAAAACGGAATGATCAAAATTAATAGATTTGCAAATCTTCTCCATTCTGCTTGTTTTAACCTTAGTCTCCATGAGAAAGAGAGCTAAGGGAGAAGTATTCCAAACGAGGCGCTTAAATCCTCGCACTGCCAAGGTTCTTCCCAGACCTCGACAGTTCCAGAAGAGGAGCTTCATGGGATTGTTGAGCGTGTGCTTAGGCTCGCCTCCTCAGCCAAAATTTTATCCGTTTCTCCATATGCTAACAGAGTATTTTGAAATTGAGTCTTCTCTATGTTTACGTTGCAAGGTTCTGGCTCATTTGCTGACAAGTTAAGATAAGATAGGGACCCTTTTTTCCTTGCCAATTCCTTTAGTCTACCATGCGGAGATAGTGGGGAATTGGGGAAGGCCTCACATCTAATTAAAGGGCCTAACCCTTCCGTAGTATTTCTATTTACTCTTTTTTCCTTGGGTCCACCTTCAGCAACAAACCCCAGCCCATCTTCGAAATTAACTATCAGACTTGACCCAACCTTGGGTCCACTTTCAGCAGTACACCCCATCCCATTTTTGTTAGTCACATTCAACCTAGGCCCATGTAAATATGGGCTTCCTTCCAAGCTTTCAAAAGTCCTCTTTTGGCCCACCACAGCTCCCTATAACTTGTTCCTCGAGCAGCTGCTGTGGAGAGCTTGATTTCCCACTGTTTGCTCAGATTTCCCTTTTTACGCTGCAGACTTAGCTTCTAGGGTTTCCTTCTGATTTCTAGGATATTTTTCCTTGAGCCCAGCGTCACCTGCATTCCCTGGAAATTTGCCTTCTTTTACGGTTTCAGACCTCCTGTCATTTTCACCTACCCTCTGACAGCTCTCTTCGTTCCAATCGCAACCTGCCTCGATATTTGTGTCCACATCTGCCGTTTCTCTCTCCTCGCCGTCCTCCTCCCGATCACACTGGACTTTGTCTTCCTCGTTGGTGTTCATATTGTCTAAGTTAGGATCACTTGAGAAGCTGTCAAAATGTTCATTCCTTGTGTTCTCAACTCGTCGCAGAGCATCACCACTCCTGAACAGGAGAGCAGCTTCAACTTCTGCTCTTATCCATGGCCCGTACATCTCCCCCAGGATCTGATGTGCTACCGCCTCCTTCAAACGACAATTTCCTTTCGCATGTCCCAGGACTCCACACCGGTAGCAGAAGTCAGGGAGCTTCTCATACTTGAAAGCAATCCATTGCCCACCTTGACCTCTGTTATGGAAGAAGCCTACGGGTAAAGGTTTTCTCACATCCATTTCCACCTGCACTCTTAAGTATTTTGTCCCAATGATGTTTGTTCTTGTGAGTGATTCAAAGTGTAGTAATTTGTTGAATAAACTGCCGATCATTGCTGCATTTTTCTTTGTAATGAACTGTAAAGGGAGTGCTTTAATTTGAACCTAGAAGGTGGTTAAATTGAAGCTTATCTCATTCAAAGCATAGTCTGGATTCCATTCACGGAGAAGCAAGTGGGACTTGTTGATGGTCCATGGCCTCCGGTTCCAGACCCTATTCCTGTCATCAGCCGATTTGAAAGTGAACAAAAAAGTATTTTTTGCAACTTCCTCCACCTTGGGCACTTCCTTGGTAAACCAGATTCTTCGAACCACCATAAAAACTTCATTTGATGCGAAATTTTTCTCAGATAAAATTTTCCCGGTTAATGTAATACCTGTCCTTTTTGTTGCCTCTTCTCTGTCTGCAACGAGATTGAGCTGCGGTAAATTATCCATAGAAACCAAGATAATCAATCACAATGTATTCTCCTACGAGGAAATCACATTAACATCCTTCATAGAGAAGGAAAGGCTTCACTGAGATGGAAGCATCTTATATAGATCTTATACTTTCTTAATGAGATACTAAATTACATTTTGCTTTGAAAGGAACTTGTTTACTAAGAATCCGAAACTTGATGTGGCTTTGAAAGCATTGCCATATGATCAGCACCATGAATCTCCATCACGTTATTCGTCCCGCTATTCTCAACCATCCATCGCTAAAATTCTTCGGTTAAAGCTTCGTCTTCGTTGCGCACAATAAAAACCCGCGTAACCGACCCATATCTATTGTTTGTGAATTTGGTTGCATAGGACAAGTCTTCAACAAACAACGATCCAGGCCTTATCAAAGAATTAGCCAACTCAAGGTCCTATATGCATATATACCATGAATCCAATAGCCTAATTGGACTTAATAACTTAAGGTTATATATCAATTATTTATGTGGATATATTCAAATTAAATTAATATATAATATGAATATATAATATGAATATATATATATATATACAAACACACACACATACCTGAATTGGGGAGAGTTGATAGAGCTTGGAAGACAAACCCATGGGACCGAAAAGCATTGAAGTTGAAGGTTTTTCAAGGCTCCCATAGGAGGCAAATACAGTGTCCAACCATCCATCTCCTGAGGTCGTCCTATTGGTCTTTTCCACATGAAGAAAAGACAACATTAATTAATTATTGAAACACTTATTTCTCCAGATGATTTAGAGTTAGCTTGGAACGATAGGTTGGATCTACTAAGGTGTCCTTTTGTAATGTGTTGGATTTTTCCTTTTAATTTTATTAATTTCAGAAGGAAAAATATACAAAAAAATTTCTAACTCTCTACTTCAATGTTTCAAACCCACGACCTTCCTAGTGAAGGTGTAAGTGCCTAACCAATTGAACCAAAGTTTTCAATAATGCTAAAGTTATCAAAATATTTATCAAAATTATTTATTAAATAATAAAGCAAATGTTGTATTAAAATTTAATTGGTTTATTTTTTTATTTTTTTATCTGTTTAAAAGTTCATTAATTTATTTATATTAGTAGTGCTATAAACAATTCGATGTCTTAATAATCATAATAATAATAATAATTTGGTTTTTGTAGGCATTACAGGTTTCAAATTGGTTTTAGTTTTTGATTTATTTATTTTTTACTTAATTATATATGTATATTATGGTTGTTCCAAAGCTAAAATTAAAACTTAAAAATAATCCAATTAATTATCATTGATTCCAAAAGCTTAAGCTAATAGAAAGTGGATCATCATATTTTTTGTATTATATCTTTAATATCTCTCCTCATATGTAAGCCTGTCTGGATATTCACATATATATTTTCAGTCATATCTCTTTTGAATTTATTTTGGGTCCATATATATGTATTTTTTTCGGATGAAATTGATGAGTTTGGAGCCTCTGACTATTAGTTTTTGGCTATAATACTATGTTCAATTACTGCTGATCTCAAAATTTTAAATTGATAGAAAATTTATTATCATGTCTTTTATATTTTACCTCTAAGTTATAAAAATACTAACATTTTAAAGTAATTAAGTAGGAAACAATCAAAACAAAAAAACAAAACGAATGCATTACTTAACGACACCAAACTAGGTTATATACCTGGGCTTCAATAACATCCGAGGGCGGATGAAAGGTATCGGGCACAAAGGCGGTCAAGAAAACAGCAACAGAGATCTTTTCCGGGAACTTCTCCATGGCAAGGGCCAAGTTCAAGCCTCCAAAGCTATGTCCCACAAGAATTACCTTCTCATCTTCAGGAACCGATGCCATAAACTCCAACAAGGGCTGAGAGTAGTCGGCAAAGGTGTGAAGATCTTCGATGGATTTGTTGTTGATGCCTGAGGCTGCAAGGTCGAGAGCCGTTACCCGGTGGCCTGCAGATTTGAGGAGTGGTATGATCTTGTACCAACACCAACCTCCATGGCACATCCCGTGAATAAGAACATAATGGCTCTTTTCCTTGGCTCTTTCTGCTGCCATTTTTGCTGCTTCGTAGACCCGATGAAGCAGAACAAAGGACACGAGAATTTATAGATGCAATTTGTCCAATCTAATTAATTATAATTACGAGTTGCTTACTTGATTTGATCGTTGAAAACTTTATTATAGGTTTTATATGTTAGTAGATATATATATATTGTGCTTAATTCTTATTGGTCAAGCGGAGTTAGAATTTATGCTGCATGTTTTAACTCTTTTGATTAGAAGTATTAATATGGCTTGAAAACTTTGTTACGTACAGGTTTAATAAATTAGTTTATATACATATATAATGTGCTAAAATATTATTGGTCAAGAAATTAAGGCGTTATTTACCAAAAGAGAAATTAAGGCGTTATAATTTATGTTGGTTTTAAGAGCTTTCGATTGGAAGTATTATATATGCCATTGCCATACATAAACAGGTCTTCTACAAATACATACATATATATATATATATATATATATATATTGGGAATTCTACAGCTATATTAAGAATAGAAGTGTAAGACGGATTTGGCAGCACGAGTACAGTACATGGCATGACATAAACTGTACATCGTCAAACACAAAGCACGTAATAACAGTGTTTGAATACCAAAATTCAGGTTGTTCCATTTTTCTTAATGTAGTTATTTACCTTTATTCTTTCATTTATTATTTACTAGGGTTTGTATATAAATATAATAATTGATGTAAGAAAGTGATGAAGCGGTCATTTACAAAATCAAGAAATACAAACAGTTATTCCAAATTTACATGACATCAAAGCTATGGCGTCTTCCTTACAGAGCACTATTCTCACTGATATCAGTAAACGTCGTTCTTCTCTCATTTCTTTGTAAACGTATCCTTCGCTACATCCGTGGTACTGTCCACCCCACCTTGGTCTTCGTTTTGGCCCTCCCACCTCATTCAATATGACTGCCTTTCGACATCCGACTCTGATGATCGTCGATCAACTAGCGGTTATGCTATTTATATGGACTGCAATTTGGTTTCTTGGTCTGCCAAGAAACAACAATCAGTCGCTCGTCTAGCCTTTTTGCTACTTCAGGGCTCTCATGGCTTCATCATCTTTTCGGAGAAATATAGATACTAAGAATGTACAAAATGAAGGCCTACACAACAAGCCCAATTCCATGTCCAAGTCACAGCCCAAAGCCCGTACACATGTCGAACATTCTGGAGAACGCGACTCATCCTTATCTCTTCTCTAGTGTGTAACTTTCCATGAAATTTCCAATAAAATTTCCAATAAATTTGAAAATTTAACAAATTGATCCTTATAGACTATTAAAATTAATAGTTTGACCGCTTTGACCAATAAAAATGGCCATGTTAGCCCATTAAATCAAATGACTATTTTACCCTCATGTATAAGGTTTTAAACTATTATTTACCCCTCTTTTACATTTGTTGAAAAAAAAATCACTTTATTTAAAAAAGAAAAAAGAATCAACACTAAAAACGTTGATAATTCATTTAAATTTTTTTAAAAACCAATCTACCAAAACTCAAAACAACTCAATTCATAACATAATTAATATTTATGAATGAAATAAAATTTTAAATTAATAAACATACCCTTTATTTAGTTTATATTTTGGATAATGTATTTATTAAAAGACTAGTAATTTTTAAAATACTTTGTAATCAATATAAAATATAGAAAAACTTTTAAATTCTATATAAAAATATTTTACCAGACACGAACATTTTCAGCTAAAGCACCTTGTTGATTTTATGATCCATTAAATGAACTAACATATCCAGTGAGTATTAACAGGACCTAATTGAACTTCACTAATTAAAAGCATATGCAAGATTCGCAGAATTGAACATCCACACTGCATCTTCAGCAGCAAACTCATGCATAAAATCTGGTTCGTTGATCAGAACAAATTTCTCAACTTTATGTCCTCGAAGCATTTAAGACACGAATATGAATAATATTCATTATTATAAATTAAAAGAAATTGACTTCATATTGACAAACAATCAAAGCACATAGTATAACACAAATCAAACATAGCAAACCAACCCTTCTATGCTATGCTTTATGTGTTCGTTTGCAATTTCATTTATTTGTTCTTACTATATATTTACAATATAACAATCAAAAACATGCAAACTTTATTATGCAGCTCGGTCGACTCCGTTACCAAAACTAATTAATTAAGAACTCCTACACCATATATGTTCAAGCATAATGATGTGCTATCTCCAGCAAAGAATAGAAAACTTCTTGTGGCTTTGAAAGCATTGCCATATGATCAGCACCGTGAATTTCCATCACGTTTTTCGTTCCGCTGTTCTCGATCATCCATCGCTGAAATTCTTCTGGTATCGCTTTATCTTCGTCGCACACTATAAAAACCCGTGTAACCGCCCCGAACCTTTGGTTTGAGAATTTCTTTGCCTTGGACAAATCTTCAACGAACAGCGATCCAGGCCTTATCAAAGTCTTAGCCAGCTCAAGATCCTACATATATACCATATGAATTAATTTGATTGATTGAACTAAAATTAAGGCTATATAATTATTCTTGTGGATAGATACATACATGTTCAAATTAAATTAATAAATAAAATGGGAGATATATAGACTGATAGAGAAATGTACCTCGATGGGAGAAAGTTGATAGAGCTTGGAAGACAAATCTCTCGGACCAAAAACAATCAAAGTTGAAGGATTTTCAGGGCTTCCGTAGGAGATAAATTGAGTGTCCAACCAAGTAATATTCTTTTTCAAATGAGAAAAAAGGAAAATTTTTCAACATTACTGAAGCAGTTACTTTCAAGATAATTTGAATGTAATTAGTTCAAAGACATTAGAGGTTAATTATATATATAATAGGTCTGATCTACTAAATAATTCATTTTTAACTAATATGTTACAATATGTGACAACTATTAGAGTAGAATTATTACTTCTTCCAAAACTGTCAAAAGTGTATTTTATCAAGTAGAATTACTAATTCGTCAAAAATAAAATAAAATAAAATTACTACATCGGCTCCGTTTGATATAGCTTATACGAGTAAAAAATTTTAAATAAAAATTTTTATTAAAAGGCTAATGAATATTTGGTTATCATTTTAAATAACATTTTAAAACTTTTGAATTTTTCCATATAAATTCAAAAAATGTATTTTAAAAAAGCATAAAATTAATTTAGCCTTTTACATAAAGAATTAAAAAAATTATTATTATTATTATATTTTTTTCAGCAATCACTTATTAACTTGTCATGTTTTGACAACCAAGTAAAATTTTTGGCTAAAATAAATAAATCACCGAACAGACTCATCTCCAAAACCTTCCGCTCGGAGGTGAATTATCAATTTATATATATATATATGTATATATATATACACACACACACTTTCTCAGAAAAAATATGAGTCACGAAATTAAGGTACATGTACCTGTAATTCCAGAACATATGATGGTTGATGAACAGTATCCGGCAATAAGGCAGTTAAGAAAACGGCAACGGAGATCTTTTCGGGGAATTTCTCCATGGCAAGGGCCAAGTTCAAGCCTCCAAGGCTATGGCCTACGAGAACTACCTTTTCATGTGGAGGAAGAGATGCCAACAAATCTAGCAAAGGCTTAGAATAGTTGGCGAAGGTGTGAACATCTTCAATGGCTTTCAAGTTGATGCCTGAAGCCGCGAGGTCGAGAGCCGTTACCCGGTGGCCAGCGGATTCGAGGCGTGGTATGATCTTGTACCAACTCCAAGCCCCATGGCAGACCCCATGAACCAGAACAAAATGCTTTTGTTCCTTCGCTGCTGCCATTTTTGTTTGGCAGACCCCATTAGCTAGAACAAGGAGCAAGAGAAATCGAAACATTTTTTTGTTAATTACTACTCTTAGTTCTGTCATCCTTATGGGTCCTTACATATATGTAAGTGAATTTTTTTAGTTTGAAAAGTAGTAACACTATATTATGACTATTCTAGAGGGGTGAAGAAAAGTTCAAAGTTGATTGTTGACTAGAAAAATAAATGTGATTTTGGTCTAATTTGATGTCTTTGTAGTTTGTATATATCATATTTAATGGGCAAGATTAATATTGATGTCATTGTATATGTCATACTAATATTGATGTCATTGTATATGACATACTTCTTTTTTTTATAATTAAATGGGAGATAATAAGAATTTCAACGTTCTGTTCTTTTTTTTATTCTTGGATTACCATTTGTATTTGATTATTTTTATTTTTTTAAACAGAACTAATCTCACGTTGCAATACCTAGTGGTCATTGTCATCTATGTTATTTCCAAACAAACCAATAGCTTGTTAATGAGTTAGACTATTTACCTGATCAATTTAAGAGTGCATTGTTTATTATTTTATTTTATTTTCAACAATTAGAGTGCTTTATTTTGATTGGATATATGCTAAATTAATTGACAATTAGGGATGTAAATGTCAAAAAGGTGGCAATATTTTTGCCACACTTACATCCATGTTGCCTCGGAGACATACTCACGGAGTGTCCAACCATGTCAAAAGGCTCAGCCGATGTTGACATAAAGAAGTCTATGTCTAGTCAAATGGTATGACCAAAAAAATTATCAAAGGGGAAACTGAGGTTCATTGTTCAAAATAATATACCTACCATTATTTTTTTTTGGATAATTCAGAAGCATGCAGTAATGGAGAGCTCAAACAAGTAATATTTTGAGGATAAAATTTAGATATGATCCAAAATGCCTCTCCATTTTAGGTAGCTACAGTTGTCTTCAAAAATCCTAAAGAAATGTCATTATCTGGTAGATGGGTTAATTTTATCGACATGAATGCCAAATATGAATGTCAAAATCTATTGTATTTTAGTTTAATATAATGTCTTTGTAAATACAATGAAATGAAATGAATAAAATGTTGAGATTTTACGACAATAAAAACTCCATATTTTCTTTTTTCTTTCTCTTTATCTTCTTCCTCAAGCAAAGCAAAACAATACCAAAGAGTTACTAACATTTTCCTCTGAGAATATCTTAGCAAAACATCAAAAAACCTAATAAATTTGGTATCAGAGCAGTAAAGATCCGGTGAAGTTGTTGTTGCTTGTATCATCTGCAAGTCTCAATGCAAGAGTGAACCAAAACTCTAAGTGAAAATACCCAGATAATACCTCATATGAAAACCTTCTTAAATGACCTCTTTAAGATATTCAGTTGCAATACCACCCATTTTTGGTTGAAAAATATGTTATTTGGATTATAAAGATGAAGGCATATCTCAAGGCATTTGGCCTTTAGGATGTGACAAATACTGGTGAAGAACCAAAACTGAAAGAAAATTCAACTCTTGCTCAAATCAAGTTATATGATGAGGAAATAGCTAAGCGTTTCAAAGCACTCAATATTTTGCACTCATCTGTGAGTGATACCAGATTCATAAGAATCATGACTTGTGAAACAGCCAAGAAAACTTAGGACAAGCTTCAAAAAGAGTTACAAGGAATTACAATGATAAGGTAGATGCAAATCTTCATCCTGAAAAGAGAATTTGAAACTCTAAAAATGAAAGAGTCCAAGTCTATGAAGGAATTCACTGATCGGCTACTCAAGGTGGTGAACCAAGACCGAGTCCTAGGAGAGGAGCTGAAGGGCCAACGGATTGTGGAGAATGTTTTGATAAGTCTTCCATAAAAGTTCGAGTCCAAGATATCTTCTCTAGAGGAGTCTAGAAACTTGAATGAGATCAGTCTCTCAGAATGGATCACTGTCCTCCAAGCTATCAAGCAAAAAAGGAATATATGAAAGGAAGAGTCTTTGTAAAATGCTTATTACTCCAGAAAAAGAAGTAAACAACAAGTTTAACAACAAAGATGTCTAAGGCAAAATACTCTGAAGCTTATGACAAATATTCTGATGAGAAAACCTAACAGGGACAACCTAGAAAAAACTTTCCACCGTGTCCTCATTGCAAGAAGCTCGGACATGCTCCTACAAATTGCTATTGGAACCTGATGCGCTATGTAAAAAATGCCATCAGAGAGATCATTTGGAACGGGTGTCTAGAAAAATGTTCCAGCAAAGACAAAATATATGACCCAACTTTCAGAGACAAAGGGGTTCGAGGCAATGAGATCTGATTCAATAAGCTAATGTTGTCAATGAAGAAATTGATGACCATGAGGCTGAGAACCTCTTTGTTGCTACATTCCTCGAAGCATCCGAGGAAGAGCTAGGCTAGATGGTTGATAGTGATTTTTCTAACCACATGTCTTACAATAAAATATGGTTCAAGAATCTGAATAAGAATTTCTGAACAAAGGTAAAAAGCATAAATGGAAGCTACATGGATGTGGAAGGAAAAGGAGATGTAGTCATGCATATGACAAGAGGTAACAAAATTATTAAGAATGTCATTTACATTCATTCTTTATGTGGGAATCTACTAAGTATAGGATAGTTGTTAGAGAAGAACTATAAACTTACACTTTCATATAGTGCATGTACAATAGTAGACTCAAACAAAAATTAAGTGTTTAAGGTAGCTATGAAGAACAAGAGCTTTAGAATTGACTTAGACCAAGCTTTGAGTACCAAAGTCGACAATTTGTCTTAGCTTTGACACAAAAGGCTCGGACACTCTACCTATTAGCCTATGAAGAGAACATCTGTCTTAGTTAAGGATATGCCTCATGTAAGTGGGGAAGAAGGAATGTGCGATGTATATTAAACTCCCATTTTCTAAGGTCAGCTTAGTAAGCGTCAAGACCAAGTTAGAATTGATTCACTCGGACTTTTGTGGTCCAATGAGTATATCGTCTCTACATGAAAGTAGATACTTCCTTAATTTCATAGATTATTATTCACGGATATGTTGGGTATACTTTCTAACTCATAAATCACAAGTGTCAGAGAGATTTGATGAGTTTAGAAACCTGGTGGATATTCAGTTGGTCTGTACTATAAAAAGTGTAAGGTTTTCATAGATTATTATCCACGGATATGTTAGGTATACTTTCTAACTCATAAATCACAAGTGTCAAAGAGATTTGATGAGTTTAGAAACCTGGTGGATATTCAGTTGGTCTATACTATAAAGAGTGTAAGGTCATACAATGGGAGAGAATACTCTTGTCAGACCTTCCAACAAATATGCAAGGAGAGAAGAACCATACATTAGTTCACTACACCATACACACAATAACAAAATAGTGTGTCTGAAAAAAGAAACAGTGCTATCATAAAGATGTTGGTGCTTTATTCTTGAAAGAAAAATACCGAAGAAGTTTTGGGCTGAGGCAATCAACACTTCAACCTATATCCAAAACTGCATCTAATCCAATACCGTATGCTACAAGACCTTGTTTGAGCTTTGGCATGGAAACAAGCACTCTTTGGAGCACCTAAAAATCTTCGGTAGTGTACAGTATCTTTATGCGCCCAAAGAGAAAATAGATAAATTAGACAAAAGAGCTCAAGTTGGTGTCTTTATCTGATATAGTGAAGTGACCAAGGGTTTTAGAGTGTACAACATTGAAATTTAAAAACTTCTTGTAAGCCAAAATGTGAAGTTTGATAATAAAAAAATGAGATAGGATTGGAGTAAGGAGGAGTTAGGCTTATGTGGACATGTTGATGTCTGAGGCAACGATTCTGAGGATAATGTTTGAGACAAAAGCAACGATGATGATGCCAGAATCAATAGTGATGTCCGAGGAATCTCAAATATCTGAGACATCCAAAATGTCTGAGATATCCCAAATGTCCGAGATTGATGATGATGAAGTCCGAGAGATGATCATTGGCTCTGAACCGGGCATAGGTGATGGAAAAAAAGGAACCTGACTCTTAAATAAAATATATGAAAGATGCAATATTGCCATAAGTGATATGATAAGAGTTGAAGCAGCCTTTCAGAAAAAGGAATAGAGCAATGCAATGAAGTCCAAAATGGAGATGATAGAGAAAAATGTCACATAAAGCTTAGTGACCACGGCAAAAAATTAGCATGCCATTGGAGTCAAATGGATATTCCAAACCAAGTATAATCCATGTGGCTCCATCAACAAACACAAGGCTAGGTTGGTAGTGAAGGGCTATGCTCATCACGCTGGGCTATGCTCATCATGCTGGTGTTGACTATGGGGAGACCTTTGCCCCTGTTGCAAGAATGTAAATTATCATACTTATTCTTGAAGTTTTGGCATGCATACAATGGAAGGTCTTCCATCTTGATGTGAAGTCAATATTTCTCAATGGAGTGCTGAAATAAGAAGTGTATTTTCAACAACCTAAAGGGTTCATAGTCAAAGGAAGTGAAGATAAAGTCTATAAGCTTTACAAGGCTTTATACGAACTGAAGCAAGCTCCCAGAGCTTGGTATGGAAGAATTGATGGTTACTTGCTAAAGCAAAAATTCACGAGGAGTCCAAACAAACCGACCTTATATGTGAAGAGCAGAGGAAGCATGGTAGTGGTCTCTTTCTATGTAGATGATCTACTGGTGACTGAAAAAAACTTAGATGAGATTGAGAAGTTTAATGTTGAGCTTGAAGATCAGTTTGAAATGTCAAGATTGGAAGAGGTGAACAATTTTTTTGGAGTCGAAGTTACATAAAATGTTTGAGGCATCTTCATCTCTCAAGAAAAATTTATTATTAACCTGCTGAAGAAGTTTGACATTGACATATGGAATGCCATAGCAATGCTAATGAACCAAGGTGAAAAAAAAATTCAAGGAAGATGACACCCTAAAGGTAAATCACTCTACATTTAAGATTCTAATTGGAAGTCTACTTTATATTTGTTCATCTAGACCATATATTATGTATTCCATGTGTGTCTTATCTTTGTATATGCAAGCCCCTTCACAAGCTCACTATGAATGAGCTAAGAAAATTATAAGGTATCTGAGAGGAACTAGTCACTATGGAGTATGGTGTAAAAGCAAGGTCAAGTGTTTTTTTTGTTTTCATGATTTATCAGACAGTGATTGGGCTGGAAGCATGGATGACATGAAAAGTACCTCAGGGTAGATGTTTACATTTGGAAATAGTCTAGTTTCATGGAACTCCAAGAAATAGAGCACTACTGCTCAAAGCATAGTCAAGGCAGAGTACATTGTATGCTTGGCTGCAGCAAATCTATGCATATGGCTAAGGAAAAATTCTCAATGAGGAGTGTTAATGCATGTCGAAGCAACATGTATGCATGTCCAAGCCTCAAAATAAGTCTAACCCTAATATCTATCTGAGGCATAAATGACTGAGACCAACATGTTTGAGGATAAGTGTCTAAGAGTAAAAAGCGTCTGGGTGAAGTGTCTGACAATAAAATGTCCGAAGGTGATACCGAAGTGTCCGAAAGTAAGATAGCTGAAGATGAAGTCTGATGTTGAATGTCCAAGGATGATAATTGTCCAAAGCATTTTGTCCAAGAGTAATATTCATGTCTCAAAAGTCTTTCCCTCGGAATGTCAGAGACATACTCATGGAGTGTCCAACCATGCCCAAAATCTCAGCCAACGTATACACTCAAAAGTCTATGTCTAGTCAAATGGTATGGTCAAAAAAATCATCAAAGAGAAAATTGAAGTTCATTGCACAAAATAATATACATATCATTATTTCTTTTGGGTAAGGCAAAAGCATGCATTAGATGAGAGCTCAAACAAGCAATATTTTGAGGATAAAGTTTGGATATAATCCAAAATGCTTCTCCATTTTAAGTAGCTATAATTGTCTTCAACAATCCTAGAGAAATGTCACTATTTAATAGATGAGTTGATTTTATCAATATGAATTTCAAATATGGATGTCAAAATATATTGTATTTTAGTTTAATGTAATGTCTCTATAAATACAATGAAATGAAATGATTAAAATGTTGAGATTTTAACAACAACAAAAGCAAGAAGATAAAGAGAGAAGGAAGAAAGAAAATATGGAACTTTTGTTGTTGTAAACATCAGTGAATTACTAATATTTCTCTTTGAAAATATCTCAGTCAAACTTCAAAAGATGCAATAGTAAATAGGCTCGAACGACTCAAGATTGGCTCAGTTTAAGTTTGTTCGAATTCGATTTATCCAAAAAATGAATCAATCTTGAATAGTAAATAAAGCTCATAAAATTATCTGAGTCGATTTTGAGTAGCTCGAACTATATTTTATACATATAATAAATATTTTATTATTAATTTAAACATATATAATATTCATAATTCATAATTATTATTTTTTATACTTTGTTTTATATTAAAAAAAATATATCATGTATTAATAAATTTGTGATCCAAAAAAAGTTAAAATTAAAATTGCAATTTCTTTAGAGTTTTTCTTTATAACGAGATAAACCAAATTAAATTCAGAATTTTTCATAAACAAGCATAGTCAATCTTGAGCAAAAGATTTTCAAATTATACGAGCTTGATCACTCCTAAAATTATGAGAGCCAAACTTGAAAATTTTAATACTCATCTCGACTTGGCTAATTTACACCCTTATGATAATTTTTAAATTTATCAAACTAAACTAATATATACTTTTCACAGCTCATAGGCTAGCATATTTCCTCTTATTTATATGGATCCTACGTCTATCTAATTTTGAAAGAAAAAAAAAATCCATTTTAGTTGTTGTGATCATTGAATTCTAAGTCAATTGTATATATTTCTCATATACTATGTTATGGACACCAAATTGTATATTAAATTACTTACCAAGTGATATAGTATATAAAATATTACCTCTTATTATTTTATTGGGTTATATTGAATTTTATTTTAATGATTCATCTTTTTATATTTAGTTATATTAACTGATTAGTAGCAACTTGGCCTATTATACTATTAAACTCCTATATAATGCGATCTACTTATGTTTACTTAATTTTAACACCAAAAAATTATAATACATAAGATAAAAAAAAAATAGCAAGCTTAAATTACTTAGAAGTTGGCTGATTTTCATTACCCAATAAAAAAAAATTAAAAAATAAAAATAAAAATAAAAATAAAAATTCTATACTCAACTCAATCCAACCCAACATAGAATAGCATTCTCTTACAAACAATTTAGTGGCAAGGCTATTACATTCAGGAAAAAAAATTCCAAATATCAAATCTACCACTTCCAATAAAATAATTATGATAAGTAAATAAAATAACTAAACTTTTTTTTTTTTTTGGTAAGAAATAAAATAACTAAACTAGATGATGATTCAAGTCTTCAAAAAAATAAAATAAAATAAAATTGGTGAATCCCAAAATTATTGGGCCACTACGCCTTCCCACCATAATGGAACTTATTTATGGTGGCCCATATCTCTTGTAGCTAAATTATCCTAACCATAGTAATTCGCAACCCACAATTCTAGTTTTGTTTGGGCCCATATTATTTGGAAACCCAAATAAAAAAAATTAAAAAAAAAAAAAAGTTTTTAGTGGAATGTCTAATTGAATTGATCCAGCCACCATCTTTTTAGTCACCTATGCTCTCATGATTCCTTTCCCACATCAGCTACCTTTTTTACCTACCAAGCACTGCAACTATACATACATCACCAAACTTCTCCACTAAAAAAAAAAAAAACCTCTAGAATATGGAATCTATTTCATTAAACATGAAGAAGAAACTAATAATAATAAAATTTAAAAGTCTACTTAAATTTCCGTACAGATTCTTTTCTTATTTTATTTAAAAAAGAGAAAAGACAATTTTTGAAGTTGTATGTATTAGTAATCGTAAGTCTGGATGAAATAATCTCGTAATGAATTTAACATTGGTTTTAACAGATAAATAAATTTTAAAGTTGTTTATTTTATTCTAGTTTTCTAAACGATTAAAATATTCTTGTTTAACTACAACTTAAATCATTTGAACTCAAAAATTCAAATTTATGAGATTAAGATCATAATTGAATTATATACTTTAACAGCTTGTTTTACGTGTGGGTGGAACCCTGTAGGGATGAAACTAACAAAATAAAGTCCAACTCTTGAGCGGAAATTATGGAAACGAAACCTATGAAACAAAATCCAACACATGAAAGATGAAATAATTTGAAAAAGAATTTTTGTACAAATGTCTACCACACCATCAAATTAATTATACATGCCCACAAATTTTTATTTAGTTATTTATATCTATCACCTCATCATCCACATACATATTTTATCAATTTTACCCTTCTCTAAAGACACATAATCACTTCAATTACTTTATTTTTTTTTTCCGTAAATAACTCTCATTTTCTTACCATTTGGCTTGAATCCACTTGTCTTTTATAAGCCTCGCTTGATTTATCTTGCAATTTTTTTGTATAAACTATTTTCTAACATCATCCGGTTACTTTAAACTTCATTTAAGTTTAACAACATAAAATAAAACTCCAACTCTAAAGTCTAACAAAGTAATTTGCATATTTTTTTATTTAAAACAATGTAAATGTGTTTATTAATTTATGTACATGTTGTATTGGTTCTTTCAAAATTATTGAACTGAAAAAAAATAAAAATAAAAATTAGAGAAAAAAATATAAAAATTTGAGGTTGAAGAGAACATAAATTGTCCCGCCTTACTAAGGGCAGTGTGTAAGCTAAGGGTTGTCTATTTATTAAACCCACCTTCACATTTTTTTCGTTGTACATGAAGCCACAGAGCCCTACATGAAGGCAGTGTCAAGTTAGTTGGGCGGACTACGAGGTAGATTGTAGTTTTTTTAGCTCCCTCATTTCTTTCTCCACTATCAAATCTATTTTATATATTTGAATTAATAAATTTATTGTATTTATTTAATAGTTTTTAAGAGTTAATAAACACACAAAAAAAAACTAATAAACATCAAATATCCCACCAAAATATGATATACAAATCAAGATATCAATGACAAGATTATATATAGTCTTATCAGATTTATCCTGGTCATTGGAAAAAACAAAAACCAAAAAAAGACAAACACAATTTTTTTCTAGAAAACTAAAAGAACTAAAAATTCATATCAGTGTTGCCGTTGCTATCTTCTAGAGTATCACCACCATCTACCAATCTCATTTGGGCAATCTCAATAGAAAAGTAACACTCCAGAGATGAGTAATCAGAAACAAGGTTAGTGGCTTTTTTCCTGACTTAGCCTCATCACAGATGCATTCGTCGCAGATGAAATTTTGTCTGCATGGCTCTCACACGACAATCGACGATGAAGATGATGGCAACGATGGCAATGGCAGTGATTATTGTTGTGGTAGCGAGGCTCATAAAGGTTTTGTGGCCCTCCTCTTTGCCAGCTCTGGTGATGGGCTCATAAAACTCCTCTTGCGGCTCCTCTGTGGTTGAAAAACATCTGATAGAACCATCACCTTGCCTTTGCCATTATCTGCCATGGGATTGAAATGGGAGTTTAAGAAATAGGTTTTAAAATGGAAATGTTTAAAAAAAATGGTTTGATAAAGGTATTTATAAAGTCATTGTGGATGGCAAAAGGGCTATAACTTTCAGAAAGTCTTTTCATATTCAGGGAAGCACGCCACCCTTTGGGAGACATGCTGCCATTTTGAATTCCAGGTAGGTTACGCACCGCACATAAATTGCAATACCATCCAATATTTGCAAATGTTGGGCGATGTGTGCATTTTATTGTACACCGCACCCAACTAGTCCCACACCGCACTAACATTGGGAGGTGTGACATAACGTAGGGCGGTGTGAACAATAAAATGCACATATCGCCCAACATTTACACACACTGCCTGTTCATTGCACATACCACCCAATATGTGGGTGGAGCAAATATTGTCATCTTCAATCTCTATCTTTCTAATTTCAAATGTTTTCTATTTCAATCAAATTTAAAGCACATACAGAATTCAAACACAATATACACTTTAATAATATTATTCTAACAAAAAACAATGTATTGTTTATGTTGTAAAAAATTTTTAAAATACTTAAAAATAAAGTCCAAAGCTTGAAAAAGTTTGATTATGTTAACCACGTGGTGTTTCAAAGTGGCCAATACATATAAAATTGTGAAAAAATCAACTTAGAATTGTAAAACAAAAAGAAAAATGAACGATAATTGTACAAAAATAATAGATATTTACTAAAAGAAAATACAAATAGTATGTAATAACATTAAACAAAGAATGGTGAAATAGACAACATTAGAATATGAGTGTGGACATGGTGAGCATGAATAAATAAAAGCATGATGAAAGGGGCATCTATACAAAAATTCTATTCACGGGCACATTTTAAATATGAAACTTTAAGCTCTGATATCATATTTAAGCACAACCGAAACTATTTAATCTCAAATATTCAAACTTATAAAAATTGAATTAAAATTAAATTATATACTTTAACATTGCTATTGCTATTCACATTAACATATATTTCTTCATGTTTAACATGTACTTCCTTAGTTTAGAAAATATGAAATTCTCCCGTTGAAATTTTGTTGTCATGCTCTCATCATAAATGTGTATCCGATTCAATTTTTTATATTTAATTACAAATGATCATTAGTTGTTTCTTTTTCTTTTTTTGCAAGAAATTAAAAATGATCATTATTTGTCAGGTGTGTTAATTATTGCCAATCTCACACTGCTGATATCGTATTTATTAATTGATTTTATTTTAAAGTTTGACTTTTAAAAACTTAAAATTTATATTAAAATGAAGTGATACCGCAGTAAAAAATTAATTAATCATCATTATTTTTTGTTGATTGTTCCTTTTGTAATAATCATTATTTGTAACAAATTGCATTTTTCTTAATTGACTATAACAACAGAAAAAACAATACTATGTATTTATAATTATAATAAGAAATAAATTTCTAAAAATGAAATATATTATTGATTTTTTTTTGTATGGAGGTGGTTGAAGAAAAAAGTTCATCCGTAGCAAAACTTTATAATTATGCTCATCTTTACTGTTCAGATAGAATTTTGTTTCCAAATTGCCTTTTTTTTTTTTTTTTATCTTGGTATACTCATATTGTAACACCTTAAAATTTAAATAAGGATTAGTAAGGTAATTAAAGTTAATTATGCTTAATAATATAGTTAATTACTCTAGTACTAGTATAAGAAAAATAATTATTAGTAAAATAATTATTTAAGTAGTTTTAAAATTAAAAAATATAAAAAAAAAATTGAGAAGTAAAAGTTGTGAATTTGTATATTTAAAAATTAGTATAAGAAGAAAAAAATAAAAATAAAAGGAAAGTAAAATTAAAAATGAGAAAAGAAAATAAAATAAAAAAATAAAAATAAAATGACCATTTTGCCCTTGTAGTTATATGATTATGTGAAGAGATGGAAAGGGCAAAATTGAAATTTTGGGCAAAAAGCTTAATTAAGGTCTCAGCTTTCTTCCTCACGCGGGACTGGTTTCTTCCTTTTCCATTTTTGGTTGCCGGCCATGGCTTTTGAGAAAAAATTTCAATCCACTTCAATCTCTTCCAAATTTAGCTTAAAAATAGGTTACCCTTAGGTTTTAGAGCCTTCTAAACACTTTGGTGATGTTTGTTTTAACCGAAAACCACCATAAGCTTGAGTTTTTGGATATTTACCGAATTTCTTTCTCACCGGATTTTGAGAAATTCTAGCCATCTCTCGCCAGAATATTTGTACCAAAAGCTTCCTTTCTCACTCCTTTACAAAATCCAAGTGTTAGAATTAAAGATTAATGAACTAGGTTAAAGAGTTGACAAAAAGGATACAAAGGAAATTTTCGGATTTCTGGAGAAAGTATGAAATTTTGGCTCCAATTAAAGGTAAATCATGTTTCTTATGCTTAATTACATTGTATAATGATAAGCATTGTAGTATAGAGTTGGAGAATGAAAATTTAGGAAAATTTGTGAGTGTTTGGAAAGTGTTTTGATGAAATTATGATGATAGATTATGAATTGTGATTGTAGTTAATGTAATAAATTATAATTAAGAGATATAGAGGAATTGTGAAGGATGATTTTATATTTGGTTGAGATATGCTAATTTTAATTGGAAAATTTAAGTGGACGATGATATAAATTTAGTTGAAAATTTATTTGTGATGAAAATTAAGAATAAAAGTTTAGGTATTAACCTCTAAAAATCATTTGAGTAAAAATATAACTAATAAACCTATGTTATTGGGGAAAAAGTTGCATAAGTATGAAAATAGATAATAAAAATGGAATTTTATTTTACATTACGGTAATGAAATATTTGGTAATATTATTTTATTGTATTACTAGAGGAAGGAACTACTCCGGTCGAACGACAAAGAGCGACCAACCGTGGATAGACATTAACGCGGCGTTTCTGTGAGTGAGAACACATATATATATATAAACATATATATATATATATATGTAAATTCATGAATATATACATATATTTTATGGTTTTGCAATATATTCAAAGGTTATATGATTAAGAAATATATTTTGTGATTAAATAATTTTTACAAGTATATATATATATGTTGATATATATATATATATATATATATATTACATTGTTATTTCTTTTGGAATAAATACATACATATTTATACATATGTTTAAAAGAATGCTTTAATTATGAATTTAAAGTAAGTAATTATGAATGTGATTATTTTGTGTGAATTCATAAATGCATGACACCTATGTGGTGACTATTTGGGCGATGAGTATGCCGCCGAGTAGGGTATAACAAAGTTGGTGACTACTTGGGTGATGATTATGCCGCCGGGTATGGAGGTTTGACATTGGATATACTTGTGCGATGGTTCGCCATATTATTTATACTTGTACGATGGTTTATGCCGCCAAGTGATTGGGCGATGGTTTATACCGCCATATTATTTATACTTGTGCGATGGTTTATGCCGCCAAGTGATTGGGTGATGGTTTATGCCGCCATATTATTTATGCTTGTGCGATGGGTTATGCCGCCAAGCTGAGATTATGATTTGCATATATGTGTGAATATATGAAGGGACAATGGTTTTCACAGAAATGATTATTACCCGCTCGGTATATGATAATTTGTTCACATATATGTCTGTGGCTTTTCACTGAGATTTTAGTGGTTAACTTATCCGCCCGGTATATATATGATGTGTTCGTATATATATGTTCTGTGGCTTTTTACTGAACGTCCCTCATATATTTGGTTACATTGATTGTGTGTGCTATTTTATATTTCAAGACATTTTGGACTAAAACAAATATATTAATTATGTTAAATATACATGTACATATAAATATATGAATATTTTAGAAATTTGAAAATTTAAAAGACGAACTACTTTCCAATGAGATTACATGAACAAACTAATTTTTATATACGTTATGTATGGAAGAAAATATTATTTTCTTATTTAGTTTCTACTCACTGAGTATGCAAGTACTCACCCCACCAAAAAAATTTTTAATTATGTTTGAGGTAGTTCTTGGATTATTAGCCGTGCTACTATTGCTAGTTAGTGCAGGAGGAGCGAGTTAGAGGTAGTAGTGACATAGTTAGATTATGCAAGTTTATATGTTAGTTGAGTAGCAAACTGAAATATTCTAGAAATATATTGTGTAATCCAATTTTAATATATATGTTATGGAGATTATGTATATGAGTGTATTTATGAAAAATTACTGGATTGTTGTGAAATATTGTCTGGACGTGCAGGTACATATAAATAATTTAGGGAATGTTATAAATACAGACAAAACTCTACCGAAATTTCTATTAAAATTTCTGGCATTTAGGAGTTTGGGTCGTGAAACTGTTAATTATATAGTTATTGACTATTAGGGACTTAATCAGGATGATTAAGTCCTGCAGCTAGGACTTGGGTAGAACGGGTCCTGTCACAACAAAATCAATATGTATAATTTTATATTCTAATTTTATTTTTATTTGTTTTTAACTCTTTTTAGACATCATAAATTTAATTAAAAAAAATATTAATTTGGATATCCATTTTAGATATTTTTGTAAATTTTTGCTAATTTCACGAAGCATTTTTATGAAGAAAAAATCATGGAGTACTATCTCGCGCTTTCCTTCCGGAGCACCCATTTTTTCTCCGGAAAAAAAAAATTAAAAAACAAATAAATTTTGAAAACCTTACCTGTAACATACCTCTTGGGCTCTGTTTCAACTCCAGGAAAGAAAAAAAAAAATTAATACCATGAAAACCTTACCCAGCTTTCAAGCATATCCCGAAATAAATTTACAAAATTTAAAATCCATTTTTTTTATAATAATAATAATAATAATAATAATAATAATAATAAATAAATAAATAAAATAAGCTAACCCACCGTTTCATTAAACACTTGAATGGCATCCTCCCACGTGCTGGAAAAAAACTAGATATGTCAAACATAAAAAAATTAAGAAAAAAAAAAAAAGGTGAAACAAGCTAAGAGAGAGAAAAATTTAACCCCGGAGCCTGGAGCTGAGAAATCCACCGGAGTTGGCTTCCAGAATAATTCTCTTAATATATACCTGGAGAAATTTACCAGGACATTTACCTGGCCAGTTTCCGGGTAATTTTGAATATATGTTGGCTCTACAAACAATGACAACCCCAATGCTCTCCTCCATTTCCCTTCCCACGGTCCCCACACCCCAATTGGAAAGGGATTTTTTTTTTCTTTTTCTTTTTTTAAACCTTGGTGGACTCCTCCTTTCATTCTCTCCACCAATTTCTCTTCCACACCCACAAGACCTTCATACCCTACCTCAAATGCATCGGATATATATATATATATATATATATGTTTTTTTCTATTTCTCTCAATTTCTTTACTTCTTATTCCACTGCGCCAAAAGTTTGGATCCACGACACTACATAAAAAAAATTACGTGACGAAAAACTAATTTCCGACACAAAATTATTGCATCGTCGTTATTGTAACAAAACGATGACACAACAACATCACCAAATTGTTTCGTCAGTGGTGCCAAATGCATTTAGTGACACGCATTCGACAACTGTCGAAAAAAATATGTGCCCCAAATACATTAAGCGACACGCATTCGACAACTGTCACAAAACATTTGCACACCAAACACATTCAGCGACACATATTCTACATATATCGTGAAAAATCTGTGCACTAAAACCATTCGCCACACAAGGACTTAATGTGTCGCTAAATAATTAGGCGCGAAAATTTAATTAGCGACACCAAAAATTCTTTTCGTGACAAATATTCTGCATTTGTCGCGAAAACTTTACGCGGCAAAAAATATTCGTGACACAAAAAGATAAAGTGTCGCTAAATTATTTGCCGTGAAATGTAATTTGTGAAAAAAAGTGACATAGGTGTTGCCAAAAATGGATAAAAGGCAACACATGTATGGCTAATGAGGTCCAATTAGCGACACATTCATTTTGTGTCACTAATTTGGAAAAAGGCAATGTATGTGTCACCAATAATTACCACAATTATTTCACAGCACCAAAAGAATCAATTCACACATGTCATTCTTTGTCTATAAATACGTACACCTTCTATCTTCACAATCCACTCTTCATTTTCAATTCTCTTCCATAAACACGTATATCTATATTTTGAAAGAGTGTCAGCTATTATTCTAAATTATTCAGCTGATATTTTTTTAAAGTAAAAGGAAAGAATGAAATATTCATCAGAAAATGAAAATAAATTCTCAAGTATGCATAGATATTTTTATGTTTTATATTCTTCGATTTAGCTGATACTCTTTCAAAATAGAAGCAACAGTTAAAATATTATACACCATTGCGCTCTTTGATGTGATCAACCCACTACAAATCGTCGATCTATGTGCCTCGGGTAGTTCACCTACCTAAAGATCAAATGTTTCATTCTTTAATCTTTAGATGAGGGTTGGAGCTAGATTGCAAAAGCAACAATCTTCGGCAAACTAGGATTGAAGAGAAGCTTCATCGGTGGGAGCAAGTACGAGGAGCGAGTCAACAAATAAATATGCTGAATATATTGTTTGTTATGTATAATGCAAACAAATTTCAACTTTGCATAGATATATTTATGGTTTATCTCTTAGATCTAACTGATACTCTTTCAAAATAGAAGTAAATGATGAAATATTTTTTATCTTGACACTATTTGATGTGATCGACCCACTACAAATCGTTGATCTATGTGCCTCTGGAAGTTCACCAAACTAAAGATAAAAAATTTCAATGTTAGTACACTGGATGCGTGTCCAAGCTAGTGTCAAAAAATGACAATCAAAACTTGGACAAGGCTCACCATAATCTGCTCACTTGATCATATTTCATTTGCCAAGATCGATGGAGATTTTATGTAAACCTGTTGATATGCTCACTCGGTCATTTTTCAATTTTCGAGATCGATGGAGAATTTATGTAAACCTATTCAGTTAAGAGACTGTTTGTTATGTAATGTCAATATAAAATAAAAATATTTTATTTCTTTTATCGAAGATTTTTTTGTATATATATGTATATTCCATATATATGTATATTCTTTTAGCATATATAGATCAGAAGCCTAAATTTATTCAACAACAAAAAAATATATATTTAAGATATAATATCATTCAATAAATGATCATTTATATACATGTTCAATAAACATTAATAACGTTCACTAAACAAAATTTAATAAAATAATTAAATTCAAATTCAAATATTACAGTTTCCAAATGATAAATTTATTTATAATATCGAAGTACTTTTAATAAATTTCATTAATTTGAAACATTTACACATTTATAAACAATAGCGACGCCATACAAAGAATTTGTGTTGCTAATTTTTGGTCAATAGTGACTCATGCGTCGTTACTAACTAGCAAGGTCGCTAATACCCATATATTAGCCACAAAGTTTAAGTTTGTATTGCTGATTTGGACGACGCTGCGCAGGCCTTGGTAATTAATTCGTACCTACTAAATTTTAATTTGCACCTGCCATTATCTATCTATAAATACGTGCATCTTCACTTTCACAATCTACCCTTCATGATTCGTTCTCTCTATTTTACATATATATATATATATATTTATTGCCCTCTATTTTGAAAGCGTATAAACTATTATTCTAAATGATTCAGCTGATATTCCTTCAAAATAAGAGAAAAGAATGAAATATTTATCCAACAAGGGAAAAAATATCCAACTAGGCATGTATAGGTACTCTTATGTTTTTTCTCCTCGATTTAGCTGCAAAATAGAAGCAAATGTTGAAATATTATTGATCATTACGCTCTTTTATTTGATCAATCCACTACAAATAGTTGACCTATGTGCCTTACATAGTTCACCTCCATAAAGATTAAATATTTCATTCACAGTATAATAGATGCAGGTCAAAATTGGATATTAGACAATGGCAAGTAAACCTACTCAGTTCTCATTGTTATTTGTTATGCAATTAATGTAACAAAATTATCAACTTTGCATAGATATTATTTATGATTTTTTCTCTTAGATCTAGCTTATACTCTTTTAAAATAGAAGCAAATGATGTAATGTCGATAATTTATTAATAATATTTTATATTTTTTGGTAGAGATTTTTTTGTAGCATTTTTCTGTATATACATATAAATTTGTAGCATATAAAAAAGCCTTTATTAACCAATATATATATATATATTCAGAGAAGCCTCGTAAATAATATTTAATGTGTAATTAATATCATTCAGTTAATGTATATTATTTATAAAGTTCATTAATTTCTAACGCACATGACTAAAAAATTAACTTTTCAGTTTTATATATATATATATATATATATGAACTGATCACCATTAAAAGACACATTTAATTTAATAAAAAAAATTTAGCGATGACTTTTTGGTTGCTAAATATTGAGGCAAAGGCGGCGCAGATCGTCACTAATTGATGTTATTTTAGATAAAAAAAGATGAAGTTCATTGCTAAAAGTTGCAAATATACTCAAAAAGCGACGCAAATCGTTGCTAAATGTCCAAAATATTTAGCGACGATTACTTGGTCACTAAATATTAAGGAAAAGACAATGCAAGTTGTCACTATAATGCTATTTTAATGGAAAAAGCAACAAAGTTTGTTCCTAAAAGTGTTTAAATTCAAATTTTAACCAATAATCCTACCAACTTCTATTGAATGCCTCATTTACTTTTGCCATCCAACTCCTTAGTTTTGCAATAAATTATATTTATGTTGCACGTTCTTAATTTATTTTGATTTTCTCAATCATTTTTTCTCAGCAGAATCATCATACCAAGCTGAAAACAAACCCGATTCATTACACATTGCAAGTAAGTTTAATTTACACACACACACGCACACATATATATATATACAGCAGTATTTATAGTATATTGCTTGATGCTAAAAGTTCGATCGTATTGTCGTTTATTAACTTTTTAATATTCATGCACATATATGTTTTTCTTTTGTTTTATTTTTTGTTACTTTCATATACAAATACAAGCAATACTAAGATTACTGTACTAATTAATTAATTAATTAATATTGTGGAATGGATAAGTGATAGATATATTTGGATAGATGATCATATCATTTTGCCAAAGGTAGGAAAGCATTTTTAAAGTTTGTGGCGAAAAATGTAGGTGATTGTAATGTTGTTTTGTATCCTTGCATGAAATGTGGGAATATGACATTGCATTCTATCAAGGACATAAAAGGACACATATATTGGACTGAAATTGATAGCAATTACCAACAATGGATTTGGCATGGTGAATCTTATGAATCGAGTGTCGAGGGGTCTTCACATTTTGATAATCGAGATATAGAGTTTGATGAAGATGTCAGTGATAGTGAGGAAAATGTGACATATAACAATATTGAAATGACTCGTGATTTCTTTGATAATATTGACAGGGATATTTCAAAAAGTCCTAATCAATTAGCATGTCTATTGGAGGAGGCAGAGAAACCTTTGTTCCTAGGATGAACCAGTTTTACCAAGTTATGAGCTGTTATCAAATTGTATAACTTGAAGGGAAGATATGGACATTCTGACAAGAGCTTTGATGTACTACTGAAGTTGTTACATGAGATGCTACCACATGATAATGTTTTGCCAATATCTATTTATAATGTTAAAAAGACCCTAAATGTGTTGGGAATGAAGTATGAAAAGATACACGCATGCCCCAAAAATTGTATTTCTTTTAGAAAGCAATATGCGGATCTGATGCTATGTCCTAAATGTGGATCATATAGATGAAAAATTGGGGCAGATAACACAGTTACGAAAATACCATCTAAGGTTTTATGGTACTTTCTACCTATTACACATTTTAAAAGAATGTTCCACAATGTTTCAACTACTAAAAATTTGACATGGCATGCAAATGAAAGAATTACTGTGAGAGGCAAAATGCAACACCCATCAGATTCTCTAGCTTGGAAATTGGTTGACCATTTTTGGCCAGACTTTGCAGCAGAAGATAAAAATCTAAGACTTGGTCTTGCAGCAGATGGAATGAACCCGCATAGTTTACAGAGTAGAGTTTATAGTATTTGGCCTATGATCACTGTTGTGTATAATCTTCCTCTTGATTGTGTATGAAGCAAAAATTCATGATGTTAACTTTTCTAATCTCTGGACCTAAACAACTTGGCAACCATATCAATGTATTCTTGGAGCTGTTAATTGAAAATTTAAAAAAGTTGTGAGACAAAGGCATCAGAGCTTTTGATGCTTATCATCGAGAGGAGTTCACTTTAAGGGCAGTGTTGTTATGGACGATAAATGATTTTTCTACTTACGACAGCTTGGCTGGTCATGCAACAAAGGGATGCCATGCCTGTCCAAGTTGCAGTGAGAACACTTTTGCTCATCGCTTACACAATGGTAGGAAAATGAGTTTCGTTGGGCATAGAAGATTTCTTCCTCCAAATCATCCGTACAGGAAGCAAAAGACCTTCAATGGGTTTCAAGAATTTGGAGAGACTTCGATACCATTAACGGGAGAGGAAATATTGGAAAAGCTTACTACTTGTATTTTCGACGACACGGGTAGAAGCAAAAATTTATACGGGGATGACATTGAACACTATTGAAAAAAGAAGTCAATTTTTTTGACTTAGAGTTCTAGAAATATCTACATGTACGACACAACTTGGATGTGATGCATATTGAGAAAAATGTATGTGAAAGCATAGTTGGTACATTGCTTAATATTTTAGGTAAGAAGAAAGATGGAATAAATGCTCGGCTGGATTTAGTGGAGATGGGTCTGCGGCTTGAATCGGCCCCATTGGTACATGGAGTATGAACTTTTTTGCCACCTGCATGTTATACATTATCCAAACAAAAGAAAAAAAAACTATTTTTTTGTTGTTTGGCAGAGTTAAGAGTTCTGGATGGTTACTCTTCAAATTTTAGGAATATTGTGAGAATGGAGGACTTGAAATCTGTAAGGATGAAGTTCCATGATAATCACACATTGATGCAGCAACTATTGCCTTTTGCAATACGCCCGGTGCTTGTAATTGCAAGATTTGTTTTTTCTTTAATTTAATATATAAAAATTCTATCGATATTGTATCCCTGGATGCCATACACAGTGATTTTGTGAGAACTTTGCGCTTGATGGAGAAGTTTTTTCCACTATCTTTTCTAAATGTAATGATCCATTTAACTGTGCACCTTGTTCTAGAAGTTAGACTATGTGGACCAGTACATTTTAGATGGATGTACCCATTCGAGAGGTAAATGAAATTATTGAAAAGTTATGTTCGCAACAAAAATTGCCCAGAAGGTTGCATTGATGAAAGTTTTATTGCTGAAGATGCAATTGAGTTTTGTAGTGGGTACCAAAGAGGGTTAGATGTAATTGGAAACCCTATTGGCATATATCAAAAGCTTAATGATAAGGATGATGTTGGTGCCCCTATTAAATGTGAAAAGTTGCAATCAATTGATCAAAAGCTTTAGGAGCAAGTCCATATTTGTGTACTTTCAAATGCGCTAAAGGTGGAGCCATATCCATTGCATGCACTCACAAATGTTTTTAAGTCATTTTTTTTTGTTTTTTATGTATTCCTAGTTTTCACTTGGAAGCATTAAAAGCAGATAATAATAAAATAGGGGGTTAAAGGCAAATTGGATTCAAGACAAACACAACTGCACATTTATGTATTGGTTGCGTGATAAGATGTGCAATCATATGAGCAATGTTAAAAGTGGATAATTTATGTACTCTTATCAATTTGCTAATTACATTCAATTGATGTTAATAGATTGATGCCGAGCGATGTCAACCAAATTGTACCGTGAATGAAACTTTGAGGTGGATTGCATAAGGTCCTGAATGGGTGGTAACTAAGCATGAAGTTATGTCAATAAAGATGTTCATTACAACACAGTGGAAATGGATAATAAACGTGTCACACAAACAGTGGAGTCAAGATAGTTGCTCAAGGTCTGCATTATGCAACTGCAAAGGACAACAATCGTATTTTAGCATATATGACTTACTATGGTAAAGTAAGAGAAATTTGGAATGTCAACTATAATAGTTTCCGCATCACTGTTTTCAAGTATATTTTATTTGTATAGACCAAGCACTAATTATATTTTTTTATTATAGTTCTAACAAATAATTTTTTTTTTGTTATATTTGCAAACCTAAACTAAAAAAATTCAAAGGCTTACTGTACAGGTCAGGCACCTAGGAAAGAACCTCGAATACTCTAATTGATTTAAAGTTCTTTATAAAGAAAACCGATATCGATCCCACGAGAAATAATGTCTCTAATTAAGAACTTTAAATCAATTGTAAAATTAAACTGATAAAAGTAAAAGAGAGTCGTTTTTGAATGATTGTTGTTTAGTAACCAAGCATGAATTAAAAGCAAAGCAATAATAAAAATTTAAAAGAAAGGCAGCAAGTAAATATTCAAAGGTTTTAAGAAACAAGGATTATGACTTCACCGTTATTACTTATATTTAGCCCTAATGCATTATAGATTCATAGGTTAACCCCCCTTTAACCACATATGACTAGAAGTTGATTTCTCAATGCATTCTAATCTAGCAAGCACAACGTATTTAATTATCTCTAATCTAAATACGTAAATTTAAGCCCTAAGAAATGCAAATCCAATAAGATTTTGTTAAATTTGTCACTAAGGCATGCAATATTTCTATAACCATGTATTTTATTGCCCATCCATACATATATCACTTATTTCTAAGCTAATATAAATACTTAATCAATCCACCTTTTCATGGAAGCATTAAGAACTACAATAAAATATTAATCTTAAACATGAATCAAACTCAAATATGCATTAAACACTAAATAGTTATAATAGGGTTACATCATAATCCTCATAGAAAATTAGCTACACATGTTCTCAAGATTATCCATCAAATAACTAAAAGACAACATAGTTTAAATCACAAAAAGAATAAGAGTAAAGAAATCAAATCCAAAGTTGATGGCTGCTGGAATTTGTTTTTCAATCTTCTCATCTTGGCTTCTCCAAACTATGGTCAAAGACTCAAGGTGACTCCTCCAAAGGTGCTGGCCAAATTCTCCTTGAACTTTGCTTTGTGTATCACAACTTTTCTATGAAATAACCCTTAAAAACTGAGCATAAAACCTAAGACAAAGCTGCTGAAAAATGTGAGAATGGGAAGAAAGGGAAAGAGTGCTGCGGCTGTGATGAGAGGGAGAGAAAAGGTTGCAGCCATGAGGGCTGGTGGTGAATGGTGTGTGTGAAAGAATGATTTTCACTCTCAATGTAGCAATGTATTTATAGGAAAGGTTTAGGAAGGTTTTTAACCCTAAAACCCTTCTAAAACCTAGAGAATATAGGAGATAATATGTAAACTCAATCTTAAACTCCCATAATTCCTAGCATGGCCGGCCATCTCAAAGATAGTAGGGTAATTTGTGTCTCATGTTCACATTAGGTTTAAGGAAACATTTCTTATCTCATTAGGAATCAAATTTGTATTTAATTCTAATTCCTTTTATTCTAATTATTATTCCAATCAGTATAATTAGAATAATCTAACCTCCCATGTGGCATATGATGTAGCAAATTTCGTACACATGGCTGGAATGCGATGACATGGCAGTCCAATCATCAATATCATCCTAGTAAGCCAAAATACTTTCCTTTTATATCTTTAATGACCGCCAGACAGATTCCAAATACCTTTTGGATGACCAAATGAACTTCAAATGCACTAATTCTGTTGAAAAAGTCAGGTCTATGTCTTATATTTCCAGGAATATCTTGTTTGCACAAATTGGACATCGGTAAGACACTCAAATTCTAATTTCCTCGAGATGGTGTAAATCTCCTACAACTGTTGAAAATATTGATTTTGTAAATCAAACTAGCACTAATTGGCCAAACCAATTGCAATGAAACTTTTCAGCATTAAAGCCTAATTAATCAGGAATCATTTTCAACTAGAATCGAACAAAACCTCAAAGTGTAGCTCTAGATATGATTTTTTCAGTAAAAGTTGCGCAAAAACACAAAAATTCTGGCATTAGTCTTTCTTTTACTGAAAACAAAAAAATACAGTAATTAAGTACTTTTCATTAACATTTAATTATAAACTAGCTAAAATTCAATATAAAAAGTGGCATAAAAACATTAATATTTTATGCCTATCAAAGAACTTGAAATGCTTGGCATTTTTTATTAAAAGGATTAAATTTGCAACGCATTGTTTTCAGCTATGAAATTGAGTTGTCAGTACCACGTGAAAAATACGTGAGTCGCTAAAAGCCTTTAACGACACTCTGCATCGCCGATTGAAGTTATACTTTAAATCCGCGACGCATAGCATTGCTAAAGGCTTTTAGTGAAGCCATGTGTGGCCAATGTGCCAAATTTAGGGCGGGATTAATTCCCACCAACCCTCATTTTTTTTCCTATTCTTCTCTCACTCCCCCCCCCAACAAACCCCCCGAAACCCAAAATAAATTGTATCATTTGCCAAATTTTTTCCCTTCTCTTTCTCTCAAACTCAACCTCCACGCCAACACCAAAATTTCCTTGCTCATATTTCACCCATCATTTTCCTCTTCCACGCCGCCGGACTCATTGCTCATCCTCTGTCTCGGCGCCATCGCCTGGACATACAACCAAGCATTTATCATCCTCCATGCTGTCGCCGAGACAACCATTTATCCTCCTCCACGCCGCTGCCGAGACACCCAAGCGATGCTTTTTCTTCCTCTGTGCCGCTGCCAAGACACACAACCTAGAATTTATCCTCCTCCATGCCGCCGCCTTACTCTTCAATTGAGTTATTTTATAACTTTTATGAAGTTCTAATGGTTGTTGCTCAAATTGTAGAATGCTAGCAATGTCAATATTTTAGAATGCTAAGATAGTGAGAAAATATTGGATATTTGTGTAGGAAATAATGTTCATGCTATATATATGTCGGTTTAAATTTTATAGGGACTCGCATATGTTATTTTCATCTTCAAATAAATTTGAATGTGTCAGTTTAAATTTTTAAATAACTCACATATATGTCTAAAGTAATGTCCATGCTATAATGTTCATGCAACTTGGTCAGTCATAATTTTTATGTTCATGCTAAAATGCTAAAACGTTGTTTTTATAGGAAATAATATAATTTGAAATGTTCATGCTAAAATATTGTTTTTATAAGAAATAATATAAATCCAACTCAAATATATATATATATATGTGTGTTTGTGTCTGTGTCCTTTTAAATTAATAATTATTTCACATAGGTTATTTTCCCACTTATATAATTTAATTCACACAATTTTTCTAACAAATATAAGTAATAGGTGACACATTAGGACCATTCAAAAAAATAAGTAATAGGCGACGTATTGAAATCATGACCGTTTAAAAATGCATACAAATTAGTGTTGTTAGGATCCTTTGAAATGTATACAAAGTTTAATTTTTATTAATTAAAATTATTAGTCATGAAAGGTTATGTCTTTGTGATTGTGTTGTGAGTTGCAAATTAATGGATCCACACGAGAATATTTTTCTTCCTCTCGATGAGCCTTCATCCTCTGATGATGCCGCTGGCCTAGTGTTCCAATCTCTAAGCAGAAAGGTCGGAGACCTACAATGTTGCAAGGATTTAGAAAGGAGGTTGCATGCGATGCGAAGACATTACAGTTACAATACAATGAGCATGGAGCTCTCCTAAACAACGCCGCTGTGCATATGAACAACTTGGAGGGCTCATTTACTCTTTCCACGATACCGATTTCCATTAAAAGTTGGAACGACGTGTCTCTTGCGTTGAAAGAAAAATCTATGGTGTACAATCAAGGTATTCCAAAATGAAATATGTATTCTTTCTATAACTCAAACCCAAAGTAATTATTTTGTTATTTATTAAATATTGAAAATATTTTATAGGGATATTCAACCAAGGATGTCTCAAGCAAATAGCAGACTCTTAGAGATTGTGCTGGGAAGTGGAAGATGTTTAAGCATTGGTTGTATGAGAAGTAGGTGAGCCCATACTTGACAACATCCGAAGCCTTCAGGGACCCACCTACTCATAAGTATTCCTTCATCACGCAAGAACTGTGAGATACATTTATCAACCAAAGGCTTGGTAGATTTCAAGGTAAAACCATTATATAGTTTTTAAATGTTTTCATTATACATGTGTTAAATACTATATATAACTAAGGATAAAGTATATGATCTCCATTTCAAAGAAAGATATCCAAAAATTTTGTTACATGCAAGAGTTGCAACAATCTTGTTTTTTGTTCTACATAAGGTACTCATTGCATTCATTACTCATAGTTTTATTACTATAGTTTTGTTACATACAATTAATTATGCTACTTGTAAATAATAATTCACTGCTTAGGCATTTACATTCCCGACTGATGGGCGAACAACTAGGGAAGTATTGTTTTATATTCCTTGATGGTATTCCCAATGTAGAACGGAATAACCCAGATGAGCAAGAACTGAAAATCTTGATGCGAAGGAACGAATCATCAAAGGATCAACTATGGTTTTTTCTGTACTGGTCAAGGTACATAAAGTTTTATAATAATAATATTATTATTTGAGTTTTACTAATTATGTACGCATAAACATATATAATTTCATTTTGTTTATATATTTGTGTAGGTCCCATTGGATGTTGGGTGTTGTTGATCCATGCATAGCGGTCGCATGGTTTCATGATTCACTTTTGGAGAACAACTGTGCCCTTATGGTAAACTTCAAGAGTTTGTTGAATATGTAAGTCTGCATAATTAACTATATAGATGATTATTAATAAAATCTAATAATTAACATTTAAGGCTAATATTATTTGTGTTGATATATATATATATATTGTATCTGTAATGTACATATAGGACGAACTTGTCTTGGAACTGTACATCTGATGGACAAAAAAAAATTAAGTAGAAAAGCTTAGATGGCCAAAAACAAAAGTACAGATAGTACATATTGGTATACATAAATAGCTACTTTTAATGTATATGGTTAAATGACTACTTATAGCTACTTAATATAATGATTTAACATTTTTGTATAACTTTTGTATAGATGGTAAAACAATCAGAAAGTACCAAATGCATATATTATGTGATGATGATCATGTGGGATATCATAGTAAATACTATTATTCGAGAAAATTTAGCAGAGATGATAATTATTAGTTGATACTTATTTGAACTACTTGTTTGGACTGTATGTGCAGTGTCAAGATGTGATTTAGACCCAGCAGTACGTAGATCATTTTAGAGCATAATGAACAATTGTTTTGCTCCCATTTATAAATTAATCCAAAGTAACATAGTATATTCCAGTTTATATTATATGTATATATAATTTTAGGTGACAAAAAACAATATTGCATTTCATTATTATATTTATGAAAATATATTACTGTATGTGATTTTGTTGTATGCGTTATTTTAATATATTTGCATTTTTTCCTCATTTGTGTGTTCTTTATTAGTAATTGATTCTCATTTTTACTAAATTATTCATTTGCAATAAATTATTTATTATTTTTATAAAAGATAATGCAATTTAAATTTGTTTCATTTTAATTAATAATATTTATAAATTTAAATTAATTTTATAAAATATTCAAATAAGATTCTAAGATAAAATCAATTTATTGAGACCTTAAATTATAACAGTAAATTAATTTTTTTTATTAATTTAACCTATTAAAATATAAATTAAAAAATCATTTAATTTGTCACTAAAATTGAATTTGAATTATTCAACGACATCTTTTAAAGGATTTGCTGTGACAAATTTTGCTACGACAAATTTTGCTGCATTTATAAAAAAAATTGCCTAAATAATTAGCGATGAATTTCATCACTAATTTGTATATATATTAGTGATGCACTGCGTCGCCAACTAGTGGAAAAATGGTCGGAAAAAATGACTAAATTGGCGACGCAGTGCTTCACTAATTAAGTCATTTTTCGCAATGCATTTTATCTATTGCGAATATTTTTCACTTTGAGCGACAGTCGATTCCGCTATACAATAACTTGCATAACCTTTTACAATTTGGGATGCTGTTTCTGCGTCTCCTATTAGCCTTTTTGTTGTGGTGTTCTGTTTTTTCCTCATCCAAATCCACAGTTTCCTTATTTGCAACCTAGCCCATGGTCTTCCCAACCCTAATAGTCGGTTGGTCTCCGTTCAAGGGATCGGCATCCACTGTGATTACCACATGCTCCTTTCTTACATCTAACTTCACTGACTTTGAGTCAAAAATCTTACCTCCAATTTACATAAATAAAAGCCACCTTTTTTTTCACTTCCTTTTCATATTTTCACCAGATCGATTATCCAAAATAAAAATTAAAAAACAAAGAGGCTAAACAGACTTGGTCAAATTCAAAACTCTGATTTTTTTCTTTGCTTTAAATTTTCTTTTCATGGTCTAATGAAGGATAAAGGATTTGCTGTTATTTATTTCTCTCTTTATGATTTTGTTGAGTAATTAAAAAAAGGCTACTATATAAAAACAGTGGGTTTGCAGAGATGGTTATATCCTTCAAGTCCTTCATTGCTTCTAGTCACTACTACAGAATAGGGTCAAAGACGACGGTTAAAATCCGTCGTCTTACGTGTTTAGACGACGGACACAAAACCGTCGTCTAACAAGGCGTCGTCAATACTCAAAAAACATCGACAACGGTTAAAAACCGTCGTCTATGTATAAATATCGACGACGGATTTTACTATAAACCGTCGTCAATAATAAACACAACCGTCGTCAATAATAAACACAAAACGACGGTTTATAAGAGGAACCGTCGTCTTTAATGATTTGTGTTTATTATTGACGACGGTTCATAAACTGTCGTCCAAAATAATTATATANTTTTTTTTTTTTTTTTTTCTCTCTTTTCTTTTTTAGATTAAAAAGAAGTCCCTGGTGACTTGTGTGAGTTCAGGTCTATTGGTTTTTGAATCCACAATTTGCATTCCAAGACCAATGCATATGAAGTCTAAGTTGATACACTCTATTATCCATCATTATGTACGAGATCTCATGTGCAAAATTTGAAGGGTCTTACTGCTCAAGCATGACAAGCATGCGTATTCTTCAAATTGTTCTGTTCAATTTAATTAGAACACTAATGGGGTTATTGAATTGTTTATTATATTCTTTCTCTTTATGTTATAGCTATCCTTAACGGTTAATTAAGTATGATTTTTGTGCATATATTTAGTTGAATCCACTCTGTCATAACTTAAAACTTTTTGTACAACTATAAATATTGCCTGAAAAATAAGCTTGACATTGTGAAGCAGGGGGTGATCTAAGCTTAATGATCCATTCCGATCATAGTCAATAATAAGAGGACAGAGATCAGATTGAAGAATTTATGGTGCTTTTGAACTTCTAAGTAGAAGAGGAGAAGTTCCAAACTGGTTTGAGCTTCTTTACTAAAAAGCGTTAGCCTACACACAATGGTTTCACATATTGCATTTTGGAACCGTTGAGTGAGTGCTTTTTCGAGTTCAGAATACTGAGAAATGATGGATTTCAGTGACGGCTTCGTATCGAAAGAGCACAGAGAGCTTCATCGTTCTGCTTCGGAAAGTGCAGATCCACTATCTGTTTCTCCATTGCAGGTTTCACCAAAATCTCCAAGGTCCCCAAAGTCTCCAAAGTCCCCAAAAGTGCAAGCAAAGCATGGCAAAGGAAGTCCACTCAAGCATGACAAGCATGCATGTTCTTCAAAATTTGGGAGTCCTAAAAAAGGTAAAAAATAAAAAAACAATTGTCGCCATATTTAAGCAATGATAATAGCATAATATATACTCTAATGCATGTGCCCTTTTAACTATAGCTTCCAAACCCAAAATTTATAATCGAATACATATTTTTCAGATTTTACTCCAAATTGCTCAAGAGCTGTAAAAGATTTAAAATATGCAGGAGGTTCTGGGGGAAAAGGTACCTGGGGAGGATTACTTGATACGGGTGATGACTATATTCTTGATCCAAATGACCCAAATTATGATAGCAGTCAGGTAATAAGCGATAAAAAGTCTTTCAATTGAGTTTCACATACCTAATAAGATTTTGTCATGGAATTACTAAATGAAATGTGCAAGTAAATTGTATATAGGACTATGAACAAACGAGCTTGAAAAAAGAAATCAGAGCAGATTTCTTGGACTACAAAAAGAAGGCCACCGTTATAGTGGAAGAATACTTTGCCACTGATGATATTACCTCAACTGCAAATGAACTCAAAGAAGTCAACATGCCCGGTTATAACTACTATTTTGTGAAGAAGCTTGTCTCAATTGCCATGGATAGGCATGACAAAGAGAAAGAAATGGCTGCTGTTCTATTATCTACACTTTATGCCAACATCATTGATCCCCCACAGGTTTACAAAGGCTTCAGTAAATTGATGGACTCAGCGGATGACCTTATTGTCGATATACCAGATACAGTTGATGTTCTTGCACTATTCATAGCTCGAGCTGTTGTTGATGACATACTTCCTCCTGCATTCTTGACCAAAAAAATTGCTTCTTTACCTAAGGATTCAAAAGGCATTGAAGTCTTGAAAAGAGCTGAGAAGGGCTATTTGTCGGCACCTCTCCATGCAGAAATCGTGGAGAGGCGATGGGGAGGTAGCAAGAACAAAACGGTTGAGGATGTGAAGGCTAAGATAAACAACTTCTTGATAGAGTATGTAGTGAGTGGCGACAAAAAAGAGGCTTGTAGATGCATCAAGGACTTGAAACTTCCTTTCTTCCACCATGAAGTAGTTAAAAGAGCTCTAATAATGGCAATGGAGAGGCGCCAAGCTGAAGGGCGACTACTTGATCTACTGAAGGAAGCTGCAGAAGAAGGTTTCATCAACTCAAGTCAGACATCAAAAGGGTTTAATAGAATAATTGATTTAATTGATGACTTATCCCTTGACATACCAAATGCAAAGAGAATATTACAGTCACTGATCTCCAAGTCAGCATCAGAGGGTTGGTTATGTGCATCATCTTTGAAATCAATCTCACCAGATTCGCCAGGAAATCGATATTTGGAAGATAATGTTGCTAGAATTTTCAAGATAAAAGCTCAATCTATTGTTCAAGAGTATTTCATGTCTGGTGATATTGTTGAGGTAAGCAGTTGTTTGGAATCGGATAATGAGACTTGCTCTGCTGAACTGAATGCTATATTTGTGAAGAGACTGATAACTCTAGCAATGGATAGGAAGAATAGAGAGAAAGAAATGGCATCTGTCCTGTTGTCATCCTTGTGTTTCCCATCTGATCATGTTGTAAATGGGTTTGTAATGCTGATAGAATCTGCAGATGACACAGCTCTAGATAATCCTATTGTTGTTGAAGATCTTGCTATGTTTTTAGCTAGAGCGGTGGTGGATGAAGTCTTGGCCCCACAACACTTGGAAGAGATTGGGACCCAGTGCGTGGGACAAGAATCAATTGGGAACAAAGTACTTCAAATGTCAAAGTCATTACTAAAAGCTAGACTTTCTGGGGAAAGAATTTTAAGATGTTGGGGTGGTGGGGGAGGAAGCAACAGGCCTGGTTGGGCAGTTGAGGATGTGAAAGACAAGATTGGGAAGCTCCTAGAAGAATTTGAGTCTGGTGGGGATGTTAGAGAGGCTTGTAGATGCATAAAGGAGTTAGGCATGCCATTTTTCCACCATGAAGTTGTCAAGAAAGCACTAGTGATAATCATAGAGAAGAATAAAAGGCTTTGGGTTTTGCTGGAACAGTGTTATGGGTCCGGACTTATAACAATGTACCAAATGACCAAAGGTTTCGGGAGAGTTGCAGAATCTCTAGATGACTTGGCTTTGGATGTTCCTGATGCTGAGAAACAATTTACTCATTATGCTGAACAAGCCAAGGATGCTGGATGGTTGGATTCCTCATTTTCTTTTAGCAGATAAGGTCAGTGTCTGCTCAAGTGGCAATGATCATCTGTTTTTAACACTGGGTCCTTGGTTCGTTTAAGAGCCTGTTTAAAAATCCTCAACCCCTAATTTAGTATATGCCCAAGAAAAAGGATGACTGGATATGCATGTGTGACAAAGAACTGCGCCTACTAGCTACTCATTTATATATATAGTCTAAAATTTGTAATATTCAATGCACACAGACATTCATATACTGACATTTACCATAAAAAAAATTTATTCATGCACAAATAAAGTCATTTTGCTCAATTATTTGCTCTTGTTTCAAAGGGCTAATTAAGACCAACTGTTAGCTTTATTCCATATTGCTTATTATCAAAGATATTTTTAGTTTTGATGCAATTTTAATTTGCACAACTTAGTTTGCTAGTACAAGTATTAATACTAATTTATTATGAAATAAACTAATTCATGAATTCTACAAATGTAAAAATGGTTAAATCCTTAAAATTTGTAGACTTGCCTTTTTTTATCCAAAGTCCTCAGACTTCTACTTTGTTTTTCTGACCATTCTGTTCAGTAAGTCAACTTTAGAAGCCTCTTCATTATCATACAGTAATAGTTGAAAGGCATATTGCAACTGTGATGGCCCAACCAGAAATGCAGCACAAGTCCTGTAAAAGATGATAACAAAAAATTGCAAAATACAAATAGGAATTTTTTACATGCATTGGAATGTCTATAATGCTTTTACTCACTTGTACACAGTTCAACACTCTGCCTTCTTTCTGCGCTTCAACTTGAATGATCCATTGTGCTCCCTTTGAAACACGTGCAGTATTTTTCTCTACAAGGCACTTCTGTTTGGCTCCATTACATGCATCGATAGTGCACTCTTGTCCTTGAATGTCTACAATTGTATCAAATTCATTTTAGCAGAGAGAATGCTAAAAGTAACTTTTTATAGCTTTTCATATAATATCACTATATTATTTATTACCACAAACACTTTACAAATTAGTACCAGTAATCAAACCTTAAGATTTACAAAGGTTGAACATAAATACAATGAAACAAAATAAGATCTAGAGCAGTTTTATCAGGGGAAATTATAAGGTGTGAACCCTTGGAAATATAGTTTTCAACTTGCTAACTGGTTGTCTTCACCTGAAACTTTTGGTATCTGCTGTATGACATTTTCAATTGTTTACCATTATGAAATTTAACTAAACTCAATAACTCACATTTATTAGTGCTACTATACCCATTACTTCTATATATATATACCCCTAATTTCAAACCCCAGCATGTACTCTGTACACTTAGAGCTACCTGTTGGGTAAAATTAATGTGCAGCATAGTTGAGTGGGAGTCTAATATATTACTCCATTACACTAACATCTCTAGTATGCTACACTAAAAGTGAAGAAAGCAAAAGATTTGAAAATAAAATAATAAAACGAAAAAAAAAAATATGATATTGGCATCCTCAATTTTGTCACCACCAAATTCATGCAACAATAACAAAAAATAAAGAACTGAACATAATATAATATAAGGATGGAGAGGCAACTTAGTTCCAGATTTTAATTAAACTAAATAAAACAATAGTCAAAGTTAGCTAACCACAACAAAATGCTGGTTTGATATGACACAGAAGTCCTTCCCTCCATAATCATGGATGGTTGCCCAAGTTGATAGTTTGATTTTAGATATGAATGTCTGAATTTCTCCCTCAGTAAATTTTTGACCCTGCTGCTAGGTTGATTCATAGAGACTAGAAAAGAAATACAAAGTTACGATAAAGAAATGGGAGTTCTTGCAAAACCTGAATTGTGCAGGAGCAGTGAAGAAGAGACAAAAGAAAAAGGAAAGGGGAGAGAAAGAAAAGGAAGGAGAGAAACAGAGAAAAATTGAGAGTAATAGAAAGAAACTATACTCAATCATTCAATATTCAAGTCTTGTCCTGTCTAGGGTAACTAAAAGACAATGCTAAGAAACTTGATAGACTCACGGTTTTGACTTTGGAAGTCTGATGTATTGTATTCACAATTAACAACTATGTAAACTACTCTAAGTAGCTATATACAGATAGGCTAAACATACAGTAACTGACAACAAGACTAGACAGTATTATCTACTGTTACATAGGATAGCTGACTTAGTTGTGTGTTGTTATCAACACTTAAATTAACATAACAAGTGACCCTATTTACAAGAAAATAAACCTAACCCAGCTAGGAAACAAAATATTTGCAGCTTCCAATGCTATTTTGTAAGAATAGAACCTTACATTGGAGGTGCTCTAAGTTGGGATTTCAAAAACATATAATTGATTACAATTATTGTAAAAAGAAAAGATATCAAGAACAAAAAGATTATTACGAATTTAATGAACTTTTGAGTAAAAAAATAATGATGAGGGAGAACAAAACAAGGATGGTGGTAGGACTGGAAGAAAGAAGTGCAAAGATTTGATTGTAGAAGTCAAACACCACATCATATATTTTCAGAATGAAAATAAAAAATGAATAAATTTCATAATAAAAACATAACATATCATTGAAATTTTTAAAATTCCTATGCTAAAATAATTATGTCATATGTCCAGATTTCAAGACGTTTCCACATCGGGTAAATCAGGATAATCGACAAGAAGATACTTGAAAGTAATATTTTGTTCAAGAGCTAGACTCATCAAATGGTGAGGTTTTTTGTTTACCTTTACTAACCCAGATTAATTAATGGCCATCCATAAGCACAATAATTTCTCTAGCAAGAGATGGACAAGCACAATTATTAGCATGTTGAGATTGCCAACAACCTAACAACTGATCATGACAGTAAGACGGATCATATCAGCAGGAAGCTGAGGCAAATCTTCAAATTCAAGCTGCTTTGTCCACATCAGGATTCATCAACAGAAAGGATGGGTTTGAATGACATAAGATCCAAACAACTCTCAATATTTACCTTCAACAGACCAAATTCAATAGAAACGTTAAGTTGTAAAGAACAAGTTCACAGACTTCAAAAAGAAAATAAGACTAGTAAACAGAATTGGTAGTAAGAAGTCCTATCTTGTTTAGCCTCAATTATTATAATTTATAGACAGTTGCACAGTTGATATTATACTCTTCCAATACAAGGCAACTAAGTCATGGTGTTAAAATCATACCAGGGTGCAATTCAGATTTTAAGAAGATACTGAAAATGGAACATATAGAATAAGTTACGACTATGACTATAAACTACATAATTGAAAAGATATGAGATAAGATGGCAGCGGTGCAACATGACTATGTCAACCTTCCTCAAGGTCCACACTAATGGAATTACTATATCTCCCATCAAACTGCAAATTGGCCAAGCAGATGGTATTTTCAATGATCTTGATTACAAAAAAATTGAAAAGGACGAAGCATAACATTCACACCTAATGAGTAAGTAAATGAAGCTTTATGTGATTACATCACCGCTTCAAGCAAAGAGGTCTAAATCGAAAAAGTAATGTATCCATATGTCCTAAATTAAAACTATATTTATTTCAAAAAAGAAAAAAGAAGAAATTTAAACTAGAATATTAAAAAGAGTTCTTGAAGAGATATTTCAAGTATGACATGCTGCAAAACTGATGTATACTAAGTGCCTATTTTATGAATAAATAAAACATAATCTAAGAAAGAATAATATATATTATACACCACAAAACTAATAATAAAACCTAAAGAATTGAAAACATATAATACATCGATATAATAATGAAACATACAAAACAGAAAACCACTCAGTACGGCAAGATAAAAAACCATACAACCTACAATACAAGCAAACGAGGAATATTAAACTAGTATAAAATGAGGAGCCATATTATACAAAGGGGGAAATAGAAAAGAAAAATGTACCATGTAGCAATCTTTGTACCAAAATTCCCTCAGCTGTCTAATCTTCAGTAAGCTATCCAGTACTAAGCCCTACTGTTTTACAGGCAATATCATCTGGAGGAATACCCTTCTCCATCATTTCATCAAATAATCCAAATGCTTTATCTATATTTCCAAGTCTCCAATACCCAGCCATGAGAGCACTATAAGTCACCACATCAGGAGCAACATCCTTTTTTACCATCTCATCAAACATGAAGTTAGCATCATCCATGCAAGGCAACTTGCAATATCCATCAATTAAACATGTATATGTAAAAGCATTGGGTAGATGACCTTTTCTCGACATGTAATTGTACATTGCACAAGCATTCTCCATGTCCCCAACTCTACAAAATCCCGCAATTATGGACGTGTAAGATATCTTATCAGGTACCAAACCTTTTCTACCCATTTCTATAAGTAAGCCACAAGCTTTACGCATTTTGGTTCTGTGGCAATATATATTAATAAGAATTGTATATGTTACTGTATTGGGTGTGACACCAAATTTCAGCATTCTTTTGTGCAACATCAAGGCCTTCTCAAAATTTGCCTGTTTTGTAAAACCATTTATAAGAGTACTATAAATTACAACTTCTGGAAATACGTTCCTCTTAAACATCAGAGGAAAAAGCTCCAATGCTTTTTCCGTTTTTCCATCCTTGCACAGCTTGCTAATGACTGCATTATAGGTATATGAGTTAAGGATTATGCCTTGAACTTGCATCTCATATGTTAGTTTCAAGGCTTCATCCAAACGTCCTACTCTGCAATACCCATCCAAAATGAAATTGCAAGTGATAGTATCAGGCAACACACCATATTGGTGCATGATATTGAAGACTTCAAAAGCTTTATCAAAGAGGCCTATCTTGTTGAATCCCTGGATTAGAGTGCGGAAATCAACGACACAAGGAATTAAATTGTTACCAAGCATCTCCTCCAAAAGTCTATAGGCAGAATCTATATCATCCAGCATACTGAATCCATTGATTAAGATGCTATAAACAATAGCATCATATTTGTAGCCTTGATTCACAAGATTATGGAACATTTCTAGTGCGATATCCATCCGTCTACATCTACAAAGACCATAAAAGATTGAACTATAGGTAACTAGAGATGGTTTTATATGATTTAGAACCATTTCACCAATCAATCGGAAACCTTTGTCAATATCCCCCTTCTTGCAATACCCATAAATCAAAATGCTGTAGCTATAAACATCTGGCAATATACCATAGCTCTTCATTTCTTCGAAAACCTTTGAAGCTTCAAGCATATCACCTTTTTGGCAAAACCCATGAATAACAGCATTGTAACAATAAGCATTAAGAGGTTTGTTTTCACACTTTAAATTATGGATGACGTCCCAAGCTACCTTAGTATGACCATCTTTACATAGCCCATGAATATAAGTACTGTATGTGACAACAGTTGGACTTTCCCCAATCTTCTCGATTTCTTTTAGAATTTCAGTAGCTTGTTCAATATCTACTTTCTGCCCATGATGTCCTTTACAGTAAAAGTTAATCATAATTGTATAGGTGTAAATATTTGGTGATGGACCAGAGTACTTTAAATCTTGAAATAAACGGCAAGCATACTCTACTTTGTTTGCTTCTATTAAACACTTGAGCAAGAAGTTACAAGATAAAATGTCTGGTTCAAGACCAACTTTCTTAGTCCGCTCAAACACATCGACGGCATTCTCAAGCATTGAATTTGCAGCGAAAACCTTTATGAGTGTATCAAATACAACAATCGACCTTGCCACATTGTGAGGTGAATCCAATAACTTTGGGAACAGTTCAAATGCATCATAGTTTGCATATCTCCAAAAGTCAACCAAATTTCTGAGCAAATAATCCACCTTCACCCTCATTCCTGCCGATGCGAACAGATGAACAATAATTTTAAATGCATATAGAGAGTGGGAAACTCCATAATGTTTCACAGCCCTAGAGAACCTTATTTCCTTTGCAGCAATCCAACTCAGAGATTTAATCACTTTAACAACATAGGCATAGAGTTCGTACTTTCTCCTCATACTTGTCTCACTTGTAGGATTCTTAACTTCATCATCTACATATGGACTTCTAACAACACAAGGGCAGTGCTTGTGATTTGTTAGGATACTATATTGATTTCTAGGAACCTTAACGTCATCAACTACATCAACCTCAACTAAATGCGGATTTTCATCAAACACATAATCGTCAATTAAGAATGCAGAATTAAAAGCAGAATAAAAAAGACGTCTTTCATGGAAAAAGACAGAGTTCCGGTGCAAAACCCACCCAAAGGACGAGATTTTGGAACATGGGCAAATACCCATTAATGCCCAATTTCTTGTTTCAAGAACTTCAACATAAACTTTATCCCAACTCTCAAACGGTAAAACAAAACTAGTTCTACCATTGAAAGTCTTCCAAATGCAAGGCCTTTCATGCTCAATTCTAAGAATCAAAGACTACTAACCGCATAACCTTGAATATATAGCTGCAATTATACTTAAATTTGATCAAAAAGGGAAGAAAAAAAGAATTCCCAGCAAAAAAAAGAAAAAGAGGAGATAAAGGAAGACAGAAGAAAGAAAAGGATACCGAATGGTTCGTACACTTACTCGACTACACCCAAACGTGCCGTTTTATTCATCAACTTCGCAAAGCGTCGAGCAATAGTAGTTGCAGTGTATGTTGGAGAAACCAGCAACAGTTAAGAAACCAGACAAGTTTCGGCGCGACGAAGAGAAGAGAATGCTTTTGTAAATGGCGCTTTTTTTTTTTCTTTTTTTGTTTAGAAGAAAGAAAGAAAACAGTTTTGTGTTTAATTTTCTTTTTTAAAAATAACAGTTTTGTTTTTTAATGTGTTTGGATGATTAGTTTTGTACTTAATTTTTGAATTATTATTATTATTTTTAGATTTAATATTTTAAATATTTTTTAGAGTATTTTTAATAATTTTATCTATTAAAATTTATATAGTATAAAAAATAAAAAGTAATAAACAGTAAAATTTCAATGGATTCTATTTAAAATAAAATTAAAATATTTTATTTTTTAAAACTATTTCAAATTAAAATTAAATCTATTAAAATGCAACAAACAGAAGACGTTGAAGAAATTCAAAGAAAAAACACAAATCCCATGTGAAAGTTTTGAAATTTTTATTCATTTCAAACTTAAACGACTATTCAAAATTGGAGCTTGAATTAAAAACCCATATGTTTCCTTGTTCTTGTTTTAGTATTTTTTTATTGGCCTCATAACATTTTGTGCCAGAACTTTTTATTTGGCATAGTAAAAATAAAAATATTTCTGATATGGAGTGCAATGTCTATTCAAAAAAGAGTGTTTATCTAAAAATTATTTTTAAGTTATGTTCAGAACAAATTAAAATTGATAAAAATAAATAGAATTGATGAATTAAACAGTTTAATAGACTTTTTAAAAATAGATAGTATTTTATATTTAGATAGAGCCATTAAAAAAAATTTTAAATCAGTCTGTATATTTATTTTATGTCATAATAACTTTTGAACAATAAAAATAGTATTGAAAATGATCTTGATTAAATTTTTAAAAATATTTTTAACTTTCAAAAGTTTTTTTAGCCAAAGCTACTAAAAATTAACTTTATAAAAAAATATTTTTAAAAAAAAAACAGAAGTGAAAACGGAGCCATAATTTCTTGAATGTTATTGTTTGGTGCACGAAAATTATTAAATTTAAGCAAGTATTGCTGTTTGAACTCATTGCTGGTATATGGTTCTAGATATGAGGTTTTCAGTGATTGCAGGGAGGAATCGGAGTTTGATTTTGACAAGCGTTTCTAGTGATTTTGGGGAGATCTGGAACTTCCACATGAAATTTTTATTTTAACAAAAATTAATAAAAATAAATAAAATATTTTATCAGACTAAGAAAGCTTTTAAAAGTATACAAATCTCTTTGGCAATTTTTACTTTTTATATTGTCACATCAGCTTTGATAAAACTCTTGTACCGAATTATTTGACAGAATATTTTTTTAAAAACTGTATTTATGTAGAAAATAAAATTAGCAATGGAGATGTTTTTACTTTTAATTTGTTAGCTATTTTTCTTTTGATTTTGTTTGAACTTAACCTTTTAATAAATAGTTTTTTTTTTTTAAATCTGATACATAAAAATGTAAATAATTATTAAATAAAATAAAATAACCATACTTCTAAAAATAATTATACACTAGAATATATTATATGCATCTTATTCTATTATTCTATATTTATAATATAAATTGGTTTGGTTGATCAGTTTTTAAATACTAGCAATTAATCTAAACTAAATTAATAATCAAATTGATGTAATCCAATTATATTGAAATAATCAATCCAAATAAATTAAATTGGATATATAAATTTCATTGATTGATCGATTATTTTCAACACCCCTATCATTCTGATAATTGTTAGTTAGATTTTAGAATGAGATGAAATTCCATCCATTTCCTATTTGGGGTTTATTACGTTAAATTTCCTTTAAATAATCCATGATATCGCCATATAAAATACAATATTTTTTCTCTAGATGTTTATAAATTGCTATAATAATACCCACTCATTAAAAAAATAAAAATAAAAGAAAAATAAAATAAAGCCCACTTGCTGGTGAAGAACAAATGAATCAAGCTTCTTAGTAATATACTGTCCCACCATGCTCTAACTATACGAAATTATATAATTTTGTCAATATTCAACAAAACAATTGCACATCAAGCATAATTAGATCACCCATGGGTGCATGGCAGGTGAATCCTGAAACTCTTGATTAAGAAAAATCAAAGATTAAAATAAGAGTAATTCTAGAATGGCAATTTATTAACCAGATTTTTGGTATCCAATGATGGAGTATTATTTTATTAGACTTACTTTTCATGATTGTAAATCATTGGTACTTTGTGACCATTAACAAACTTTTATATTATTGGATATCAAAAATTTAGTTAATAAATTTGGTACTAAATAATGGCGAAGACTATATTACCTCATTAATGGTCCGAGAAGCAAACTTGCATAGAAACATTCATTCTGAAGTTTTGATTATCAAACGTGAAGTGGAGAGCATCCAATGTTTGCCTAAAGGAGGCTGATGTGAGAGCAACAAGCCGAAGGAGACACTACTACAAGTGATGGTGTTAAAGCACAGACGAAACAACTGAGGGAAGCATCATTTTCTATGGAAGAAGCCATTGATAAATACATTTTTCACTTGGCACAATATCCTCGTGGCATGACCCTCGAAAAGAAGCCGTTTATCTCAACAAAGCTGAAGTTGAGGGCCAATCTCCAGGAGATAAATTGATTGGTTTGCTAGATGAGATGATCGACTATCCTAACAAACTGTGATTTAAGTGGATGGGATAGGGGGACTTGGAAAGACAACTATTGCCAAAAAAGTGCATAATTTAGTGAAGGAAAAGCTTGATTGCTATGCTTAGAAAATCAGTGTCTCAATCATATACCAGGAGGAGGAGCTAATAAAGAAAGTTGGTAAAGAAATTCTTCCAGGGGAATAAACAGCCTAATCCTAAGGAATAGAGGCAATGGATGAGGAGGCATTGACAGTCAAGTTAAGAGAATGTTTGAAGCAAAAAAGATATGTTACACAACTGACGTAAACTGAGTGCTATTTTATAAGTAAATTAAACATAATCTAAGAAAATTTCGTATAATATTTATTCACCATTCTAGGAATAAAACCTAAAGAATTGAAAACATATAATACATCAATAAAATAATGAACCATATGAAAAGAAAATCAGTGAGCACAACCAACTTAAAAACAATACAACCTATGATACAAGCAAAAGAGGAACATTCAACTAGTGTACAATGGAAAAACAATATTATACAAAGGGTGAAAGAGATTTGAGGAATGTACCATGTAGCAATCTCTGTATCAAAACTCCCTCGTCTTTCTAATCTTCAGTAAACAATCCAGTTCTAAGCCCTGCTACTTTACGGGCAATGTCATCTGGAAGAATATGCTTCGCTTCCATTTCACCAAATAATTCACGTGCTATTTTTATATTTCCGAGATGCCGATACCCAGACATGAGAGCATTGTAAGTCAGCACATCAGGAGCAACATCTTTTTTCTGCATCTCATCAAATAGCAAGTTAGCAGTATCCATGCGAGAAACTTTGCAATATCCATCAATTAAACAGGTATACGTTACAGCATTGGGTCGATGACCTTGTCTCAACATTTCATTATACACTTTCCGAGCCTTCTTCTCATCCCCAAGTCTAAAAAATCCAGCAATTATAGATGTATAAGCTTTCTCATCAGGAACCAAACCTTTTTCAGTCATTTCCATAAATAAGCTACAAGCTTTACGCATTTTGCTTCTATGGCAATATATATTAATAAGAATTGTATATAAAAATGTATCGGGTGTGACACCAAACTTTAACATTCTTTTGTACAACCTCAAGGCCTTCTGATAATTTGACTGTTTTGCAAAACCTTCTATAAGAGTACTAAAAATTACAACTTCCGGAAATACATTCCTCTTAAACATCAGAGGAAAAAGTGCCAATGCTTTTTCAGGTTTTCCTTCTCTGCACAGCCTGCTAATGACTGCATTATAGGTGTATGAGTTAAGGATTATGCCTTGATCTTGCATATAATGCATCAGTTTCAAGGCTTCATCCAAGCGTCCCTCCTTGCAATGCCCATCCACAATGAAATTGCATGCGATGGTATCAGGCAAAATACCACATTGGAGCATGATTTCGAAGACTTCCAAAGCCTTACCAAAGAGGCCTATTTTGTAGAAAGCTTGGATCAAAGTGCAGAAATGAAAGGCACTAGGAGTTAACTTGTTACCCACCATCTCCTCCAAAAGTCTGAGATATTTGTGGCCGTTATTGACAAGATTATGAAACATATCTGGTGAGATATCCATCAGTCCACTTCTACAAAGACCATAAAAGAGTGAGCTATAGCTAACTAGCGATGGTTTTATCTGATGATGACCCATTTCTTCAATCAAATTGAGACCTTCCTTAATATCCCCCTTCTTGCAAAACCCATCAATCAAAATGCTGTAACTATAAACATCTGGCAATATACCATAGCTCTTCATTTCTTCGAAAACCTTTGAAGCTTCAAGCATATCACGTTTTTGGCAAAACCCATGAATTACTGCATTGTAACAGTAAGCATTAAGAGGCTTATTTTCACATTTTAAATTCTGGATGACGTCCCAAGCTACCTTAGTAAAACCCTCTTTACATAGCCCACTAAGATACGTACTGTATGTGACAGCAGTTGGAATTTCCCCAATCTTAATGATTTCTTCTAGAATTTCAGTAGCTCTTTCAATGTCTACTTTCTGCCCATGATGTCCTTTACAGTAAAAGCTAATCATAATTGTATAGGTGCAAATATTTGGTGAAGGACCAGAGTTCTTCAAATCTTGAAATAAACTGCAAGCAACCTCTACTTTGTTAGCTTTTATTAAACACTTGAGCAAAAAATTACAAGATAAAATGTCTGGTTCAAGACCAATTTTCTTAGCCTGAACAAATACATAGCGTGCATTCTCAAGCATTGAATTTGCAGCGAGAACCTTTATAAGCGCATCAAATACAACAATCGATCTTGCCACATTGTGAGGTGAATCCAATAACTTTGGTAACAGTTCAAATGCATCATAGTTTGCATATCTCCAATAGGAAATCAGATTTCTGAGCAAATAATCCACCTTTACCCTCATTCCCGCCGATGCGAACAGATGAACAATAATTTTAAATGCATCTATAGAATGGGAAACTCCATAATGATTCACAGCCTTAGAGAACCTTATTTTCTGTACAGCATACCAACTCTGAGATTTAATGACTTTAACCACATAGGCATAGAGTTTGTACTTTCTCCTGATACGTTTCTCGCTTATAGGAATCTTACCTTCATCAATTACATATGGACTTCTAACAACACGAGGGCAGTGCTTATGATTTCTTAGGATACTAGATAGTTTTCTAGGAACCTTAACGTCAACAACTACATTACCTTCAACTGAATGCGGATTTTTATCAAACACATAGTTCGCAGAATTAAAAGCAGAATAAAAAAGACGTCTTTCATGGAAAAAGATAGAGTCCCGTAGGCAAACCCACCCAAAGGACGAGGTTGTGGAACATGGGCAAATACCCATCAATGCCCAATATCTTATTTCAAGAACTTCAACATAAACTTTATCCCAACTCTTAGAAAGTCTTCCAAAGACAAGGCCTTTTTTGCTCAATTCTCTAAATCAAAAACTACCAACAGCATCATCTTTAAGATAGAGATGAAAATTACACTTGAATTTGATCAAAAAGGAAAAAGAAAAAGAAAAAATAATAACCCCCAGCCAAAAACAATCAAGAGAAAAGATGAAAGAAGACTGAAGAAAGAAAAGGATGCCGAATGGTTCGGACTCTTACTCCAATACACCAAACGTGAAGTTTTATTCATCAACTTCCCAGTAGCAGTTAGAATTGCAGTTGCAGTCTATGTTAGAGAAACTAGCATCAGAGAAGAAGAAGAAGACAAGTTTCGGTGCGACAAAGAGAAGAGAATGCTTTCGTCATTGCTTTTTTTTTTTTTTTGGGTGTTCGGAATAAAGAAAGAAATCAGTTTTGTGTTTAATATGTTTATTTAAAAAAATAATAATAATAATACTACTACTACTACTGTTTAGGGTATGAAATGTTATTATAGTTTTTTTTTTTTTTTAATAGGGGTTATTTGCCAACATGTTTTTTCAAAGAAACTTCATTCAACCAATAAACTAACAGTAATGTATAATCTTATCATTTATTATTTATTATTATTAATGAAAATAATCAATAAAATTATAATTCAAGTGGAAAATTTTAATAATAATTTTTTTATTTTTTATTTAATATTAAAATTATACCCAAAAAATTTGAACATTTTAATAGTAAAATGGTAAGAAATGACATTTTTTTGGTAAGATAAAAAGGAGATATTCGTAGCACGATCATAAGTCCAAAAAGTATTTAGCAAGTGAACCGATTCAGATGTCTTTTTAACCCGTTAAGAGTTCGAGATGGAAGCTTGTGTCGCTCAAACTTTCCTCTCCTTCATGCGGTAGCAGTGGAGATGAGTATATGAGTCCAAATTGGACTACCAAGACTCGACCCACAACTTCCATACTCGCAGGTGTGATGGTTCAGCTGGCTCATATCACTGAGTTACACTCTCAAGTGCAAAAAATGACATTATATATGAAATGAAAGGTATTTGATATAGCGTTCCACATAATAATAGTGCATTTTTATTTACCAAATAATAATAATAATAATAATAATAATAATAATAATAATAATAATAATAATAATAATAATAATAATAATAATAATAATAATAATGATAATAGGGCACTTTTAAAATGGTTGATACCGTATGTATACGAGTTATGGAGATACTGAAAGTGCATGCAGAGTGTTTGATGAAGTGACGTACATAGATATTGTTGTTCATCCAGAGTGTTTCAAGGTTGCTCGCCAGGTGCATACCAACATTTATATCCTAATAGGGTCAGTCTTATGAGATTACTTCAGGAAACATCTAGCTCGGAAGCACTAGAAAAGGGTTATTGTCCATGGCTATGCTATTAAAAAAGGATTTGGTAGCTTAGATGAAGTTTTCCAAACGCCTCACATGACCATGTATAACAAATGTGGAGCCTTTTGGACAGCTACTTGCATCTTTGACAGTATGGATAGAAGAACAGTTGTTTCTTGGAACTTTATGGTTTCTGGTCATCTTGAGATTGGGCAACACTATGGTGCTTTTAAACTTTATGTCAAATGATGAAAGAAAAATTTATGCCTAATTTAGTAAATTATGTGTTGTGTTAACTTGAAGTGTTTGCGTCTAAGAAAGAGTATCCATGGGTTCAATATCCAACTTGATGTGATAGCCACTACAACTTTGGTTGATTCATACTCTAAATACAAGAAGTTAATGCAAGCCAGGGAATTGTTTGATGGAATGGAAAAGAGAGATGCTATATCATATGATGCGATGATGGCTGGCTACTTCCATAATAACTTCGCTTGTGAAGCTTTAGACTTTTGCTGAAATGCTTGGAAACGGTAATGAACCTAACTTAGGTTCAATTATGGCTTTACCTTCTGCATTGTCTGACCTGAAAGACATAAAAAGGCAAAAGAATCCATGGATATGTGTTAAGCTATGGATTTGACTTGAATACAGAAATTGCCAATCAAATCGTTTACAGTATGCAAAATGTGGTTGTATAACCAACGTCAGGCAAGTATTCAACAGGACAAGGCATAAAGACTTAGTATCATGGACTTCAATGATGATGGGTTATGTTTATCATGGGCATTCTGATGAAGCCATAATCTTGTTCCAACTTATGCATACACAAAAATTTGATCATGATTCAATTACTCTGATAACTTTACTTCAGACATTTTCTCAGCTTGGATATCTGAGTCTTGCACAAGAAGTTTATTGTCACTTATATCAAGCTTTTTATGGAGAGTGAATTATATGTTATCAATTCTTTGATTGCTACTTATTCCAAGAGTGGGAAGTTAGATATGGCTCAAAATCTTTTCGAGCACACAACTGAAAGATGTCTGACATCATAGAACACGATGATAGGTGTTGTGGCAATTTTTTGGCCTTTGATCAAGCTCCTCAAATTTGTAAAACGGAGAGAAAAACAAGTTAGAAGGGGGTTGGCATGGTGGTTGACGTTCCCCCTTCAATGCCAAAGTCAAAAATATTCTTCATAATAAATTAAAAATTGCTGAAAATAGAGGTAAAAAAGGAAATGTGATCTTTTGGTTGCTTAAAAAAGAGAATAATGGGGAAGATGATGAATAGTAGCCTTTTTGGCTCTTATGCTTAGTCAAAATTGAGCATTAATTGGTCTTGGGAATGGAAAAATGGGGGCTGCCAAAAATACCAAGGAAAAAATGAGAAAATAATCAAAATTGTTTTATAGTCTTGGGCTGCATGTCTCTCCCCCTAAGTTTTCCATATCATGTCTTTTTATCCTCTAAATCAAGGGCTGGGATTAATAGAAATAAACCTTAACCTGAGATGATGACAAGTGGCATGCCTTGTTATTTGTTTTGGGCTTTGTTCAAATTAATATTTGGGCCACCACAATATTTGGGCATATAATAGCCTTAATCCAATTTAAAAAATTGGGCCTACATTTGATGAAACCCCCATAACAATAGCCCACAAATTGATTTAATCTTTGGATTGAATCAATTTTCGAAGATTATAATATACTTGATGATATGTATTATTGACCATAATGTTGGTGTGGATACCAAGATTTCGATTTCAGATGTCGCACCAGGTTTGGCTATTGGGGTATTCAACATCTGGTTGAAGCTGAGCCTTGCTTAGGAAATGTTCAACTCCTGGGGTGCTAAGCCCAGCTCAAGTGGCGCTTAACCTTCAGTCGAATATGAGCCCAGCTTAGGGAACGTTCAACTCCTGGGGCACTCAGCCCCCGATCGATTCTGAGCCCAACTCAGGGAGCGTTAAGCTTCTGATCGAATATGAGCTCAACTCAAGAAGCGTTCAACTCCTAGGGCGCTCAGCTCCTGGTCGATTATGAGCCCAGCTCAAGGAGCGTTCCGCTCTAGGGGTGCTCAGCCCCAGGTCGATTTTGAGCCGAGTTGAAAAAGCGCTAAGCTCCTGGTCGAATATGAGCCCAGCTCAATGAGCATTCCGCTCCTGGTTGAATCTGAGCCCAGCTCAGAGAGCGCTCAACTTTTTAGCTATGGCTCGATATGACAAATCATTGAATCAGACAGAATGAGATGAATCCCATTGTTTGGCGTGACAGTTCACCTTATTTAATTGACCAAGGTGAATCTTAAAGGTTGAGATGACAATTAATGGCAGTAGATGGCAGTTTCACCTCATCCCTTGGATCGAGGTGAACCTCAAAGTTCAAGACTTCAGTAGATGGCAGTTCACCTCATCCCGTGGACCGAGATGAACCCCAATGATCAAGATGGCAATTCACCTCATCGCATTAACAGAGGTGTACTCCAAGGAATTGAAATCATTTTTTCTAAATTTTTTTTACTAATCAGGCAAATACCATATACTTTTTCAAAATATTTATACTATTGATAATATCACTTTAGATGCTTAATCTGCCAATCATTTGTATTAGGGGTGGGCACGGGTCGGTTCGGTTCAGTTTTTGGCAGTTTTTCAAACCGAATCGAACTGATCGGTTTGGGTTGGGTTTCTAACCGAACCGAACCGACCACGTAACCCAAACCGACAATGAAACCGAACCGACCATGATCGGTCGGTTTGGGCCTGTTCGGTCGGTTTGGGCCTTGATGATTTTGGGCCTAAATTGAATTTTTTTGGACTGAAATTTAAAAAGTTTTAGAATTTATATTATAATATAATTAACTAGTTTGGACCCAAGATGTTTTGGTTTAAAACAAATTCAGATTTTTAACAAATCAAGCCTAATATAAAGATTTACAAATTACAAACCATACAAAATTAAAAAAAGAAACTATTATCCAAATTCCAAATATTAGTATATTACTTACTATCAAATATGTAAAAAATAAAAACCAAGAAAGAACAATCTAACCTAAAATTTAAGTCTCAAAGTAGAGTAACCATTCATCTAAAATTTAAATTATACAATCCATCCAAACATAAAATCTATTTAAAAGATAATTCAAATATAAAATGTTAAATTAAAATAAATATCTAATAAAATGTTAAATCAAGTAAAATAAATGAATTATGACACTTACCAATTACCATGCCAATCAACCAGTAAAATATATTCCTCCATTGCTTTTTCAGGAGGCATGGCATGGCATCCAAATATTGTCAATTTGGCATGCTTGCCTTGCCTTCAAACTATCCATAAGTAACTTGCAAATGTAAAAAATAAAAACCAAGAACAATCTAACCTAAAATTTAAGCCTCAAAGTAAAGTAACCATATTAAAAATTTAAGTTATACAATACATCCAAACATAAAATCTATTTAAAAGACAATTCAAAACTTTTCACCCAAAAAAAAAATATGACATATTAAAACATTAAATCAAGTAAAAAGAAATGCTCATTTTTTTTCCCGAAGTACTAGAAGCGTGGTAGTGGACCTTGTGATGGTTGAGCGTCTTTTCGTGTGGAAGAGGTAGACCGGCATTTGTTATAAGAGATTGTCCTAAAAATATGAACATAAGTTAGTAAGTTACATTAAAGTCAACAATATTACAATATATACTAAATAAATAGTTGTAAAATATAAAAATACATTTATTACCCGATTCAATTCTATCATAGTATGCCACATCTTCTTCGAGAATTTCTAATCTATGATCTACTTTGATCGGAATGGATCCCAACCAATTTTGGCAACAAATCAAAGCCTCCACCATCTTTGGACCCAATGAACTCCGGAATGTGTCAAGAATGCGACCTCCAGTGCTAAACGAAGATTCAGAAGCTACAGTAGAAACTGGAATTGCATATATATCTTTCGCCATGTGAGATAATATTGGATATTTTGTGCAATTAATTCTCCACCAATACAAAATATCAAACTTATCATTACTTACATCTTCTAATGCATCCAACAAATAGCGCTCAATCTCACTTTTTATTTCAAAACAATTTCTCTCTACTTGCCTTTGTTTGAATTTTAAACTCTTCATACGACGGCGATCTATTGCACTATCAACCACCATTCCATCCACTATTTGTTGTGCTACTTCATCATTCACAATTTTTGAGCTTGAGCTTGAAACATCACTCTCATTATCACTTTCCTTATAAAACTCATAAAGACTAAAAAAATGTCTTTTACTTTCAAAGTTAAATATTCAACCATGTCGGGCTCATAAGCATCCTCAAAAAGATATGATACATAATCTAATTTATACCGTGGATCAAGCACAACAGCAATAACTAATAATTTGTTGACATCTCCAAGTGTACCCCAATATTTTTCAAATTTTTTCAACATTTCACTTGCCATATTAGCCATCACCCTATTTGTACTCATACTCCACTCAGTCAAATCAGTATACATCAAACTCAATTCATGGAAGCACAAAGCAGAAGTAACAGACAAAGAAGCACTAACTTTCAAAGTAACATCATAGAAAGTACCTAAGAATTTCACAAAGACTTCTGCATTCTCCCAATCTATATTCTGAGGTGGTCCAATTCTTTTCTTTAAACATTCTTCTCCATTTCGTTTCCTTCTAACTTCCTCATCTCCAAAGTATTGCAAATAATGTCCATCCGCATCTTCCATCATTTCAAAAGCTTTTTTAAACTTCAAAGCTGACTTCAACATCAAAAAGGTGGAATTCCACCTTGTAGGCACATCCAAAACTACAATGCCATTGTATTCAATCTTCTCTTTCTCTATACATTCTTTAAAAATTTGAAACCTTGAAGGAGAAGATCGAACATACCTAACAGCATTGCGAATTCCAGCAATGCTATCATGAATTTCCTTCAACCCACTATGAACAACCAAATTAATAATGTGTGCAACACATCGAACACGCATAAATTCACCATCCAACACATATCCTTTTCGATCTTTATATTTTTTCTTCAAATAATTAACAGTAACATCATTTGAAGAAGCATTATCAACAGTAATTGTAAAAACTCTCTCGATGCCCCAGTCAATCAAACAATCCTCAATAACCTTACCAATTGTCTCTTCTTTATGATTTTGAACAACACAAAAATTTAATATTCTCTTATGCAATCTCCAATCATCATCAATAAAGTGAGCAGTAAGAGTCATATAATTGTTATTTTGAATAGAAGTCCAAATGTCAGTGGTAAGACAAACTCTTTGTTTATTCAAAGATAACACACTCTTCAACTTTTCTTTCTCATCCAAATACATTTGAAACACATCTCTAGAAACTGTTCTTCGAGATGGTGGGTCATACTTTGGGTTTAAAGTACGGCTATATTTTCTAAACCCTTCTCCCTCAACATGGCCAAATGGCAATTCATCTATGACGATCATTTCTGCACATGCAATCNCTTCACATGCAATCCTACATGCCTCCTTACTAAATGAAGTAGCAATCAAATTATTACTACTAGTATCCCAAATTTTGGTTTGATTTCATGAAAGAACTTGTTGTTTTTTATCCTCCAACCTATTAGGGTACTTTTTGCATTGATTTATCAAATGATTTCTCAATGTACTAGTTCCACAACTTTTTGAATGACATGCATAATCTGCACCATAATACTTGCACACACATCTAGTTTTAGCATCATTTTTATCAAAATGATCCCAAACCCATGAAGGAGGCCTAGAAGGTTTCTTTTCTCGGATTTATAGGTTTTGACCGACTCTGACTTAGATTGTTGAACTTGAGGCATGTTAGAGTCAATATTATCATTGGTGGGTGTACTTCCATCAAAAAACTCATCTACCTCATCAAATTCATCTAAATAATCTCCGTCCATTTAAAACCTATTGTAAAAGACATGCACAAACAACCAAACAAAAAGTACTGTAAAACACATTAAAAAATAACAAGCAAAACAGCAGCCAGCAAGCATACTGCATAATCACAATATTATATAATAAAAATTCATTCATAAAGCAAAGATATACATTACAAGTTTTATTACAATTTTACAACCATACATTTCAACTATTTCATTAATAACCAATAACTAACTAACCACTAACCAGTAACCCGTAGATCCACTGCCATAAATTATTAACAATAAATAAATATACAACACTAACAATCAGTCATCAATCCACCATAATTTTTATGTAACCAGTCAACCACCACCATAAAATAAACCAGCACAACAAATCAACAGCCAAAATTTCCAACAAACACCATAAATATTAACAAATCATAACCAATAAAACTTAAAATCAAAAACACACCTTAGGCTTGCTTGAGGGAAGGAGATCGAGCTGGAGAGTGGCTCAGGGCCGCGGGTGCTGGCGGCTACGAGCTATATCTGCGTCTGGGTCGACTTGTTTGAGAGTTGCCGAACTGAAGCAAATCGACGAGGTTGACTGGTGAGTGGCGACGGCGAGGGTTACTACTCGGCAAGCCGATGATGAAGGAGGGAAAAAAGGGGAGTGTCGGGACTCAGGACGAAGGAGGGAGGAAGAAGGAGCCGACGACGAGGGAGGGTCAGAGGGAGGGGAAGGGTTGAGACTCAACACTGTTGACATGGTTTGCTCACAGTGGGTGCTTGCTGGAGCCTGGAAGGGTCACGACTCGCGAGGGAAGAGAGTCAGGGACGGTGGGGGGGCTAAGTTTAGTTTTTAAGAAATTAATTTAAGGCTTGGAAAATTGGGGGCCTGAGAAATTAGGGAAAATTAGTTTTTAGGGAAATTGGGGGCCNGGGGGGGGGGACCGGGATAGGACTCACAGAGGGGCATGCGCGAGTCTAAAAAAAAACATTCGTTTCTGTTCGGGTTGGGTTGGATAAAAATTTACCAACCCGCCACCTGAACCGACTACTTTTAATGTACATACTAAAAACCCGAACCAAACCGAACCGAACCGGTTCGGTTCGGTCGGTCCGGTTCGGTTTTTGCCCACCCCTAGCTAGCACTACATCACAGTGTGGGCTAGCATGACGTAAAGTTGGCAATATGGTCATAGTCGCTGATAATAAGACCCACGATCTCTGCCACGAGATTCGCCTTCTCTATGGTGTTGATCATTTGGTCCAGTACCTTGTCTTTTATAGCTCTGATAGGTTCAATTAGCAACATGTGTAGAAGGTTGTGAAATTGATAAATTATTCTGGAGCCGCATCTCTTGGCTCAACAGGAGAGCCAATACTTCTATTTTAAATGGTGATCGGTGAGAATTGATGTTGGCTACAAAATGCATCATATTATATTGGTGAACCTTGAAGTAAATAAATAATGAAGTCTTCACTACTTACCATTTAACCGGCCATGGTAAGGCAATAAAAATTTCCTTCAACTTTGTGTAATACGCAGTGATGGTAAGTTCCTTCTTCTTGGTGAATTGAAATTGCAGTTTGAGTTGCATGAGTCTTGCCTGAGATTGACTCCTCTATCTAGAGAATCCAAGTATCCACTAAAGTTCTAGTTTTTAGCAGTAATGTTTGTACCCCTGGTTCTATTGAGAACGAATCCAGCCGAACAATGCTTGATCCAATCTACGCCACAATTGGTATCTGGGTTGGGTATTAATACTGTCTTAGACCTACTCGATTCATCTTTCTTGGAGCTGCTTGATACATCTTTTTCCTCCAGTAAAAACTTAGGTGACACTTCTTATTATGGCGGGCATTATTTGGGCTTTCCAAATCTTGTAGTTGTTTTGCTTTTTAAAGGGAAAGTTATAATTTGTCAAGTTTTTTTTTTTTTTTTTTTTTTTTAGAAGAAAAGGACCTACCCATAGCGGGGTCATGGGCCCAAGAGGGATCTAGCAAGAGGGTCAAACCAGGCGTCTTTGCAACCTCATGGGAGTCCGCTACTGGCAGCCCGTATCGCTGGAATCTCTCACCCCCTCGTGCGGTAGCAGAGGAGGGGAACACATGAGTCATGTGGGGCTACCAAGACTCGAACCCGCAACTCCTGCAAGCAGGTGTGATGAGTGAGCTGGTTCCTACCACATGGGCTACACTCTCATGTGTTATAATTTGTCAAGTTGACTTGGCTAAGTTTGGGAAGAGATATATATTGAATTGTTATGAGACATGACTTCTGTTTATGGCTCTGAAACCATGAAAGCTTTTGTACGAAATATATTTCCAGCTATATTCATAATGAAGTCAATACACGTGTAAATACAGAGTCCTAGGATAAGATTACAACTATCTCTTAACTGAGACATATGTATAGAAACCTCATAATTAACCAATGTAAACAATATGCATATATGCATGTATAACTAGGATAGAACTCTTTATCTTATCACAACAATAGAAAGTCATCTTATATCTCTAACACTCTCTCTCTATCATTTATTCTCTATAAATCCATCTCTCTGTAAACGTGAGAAGAAAGTACGTGGAGTTTGTGCTTTTCTAGTATGTAGAAGATGATAGTTGATAAGTCGGGCTTTCTAGGAAAACAAAAATGGATTTGATACTAATTAATTTTCCAATCTTGTTCTAGTTTTTTTCTTTTTTCCCTATTTTAATATTTTTAACTTACCTTGTTTGTTTTGTCAATTTGATTATAATTTTCTCTTCGCTCTTTGTTAACATAGCATCATTCCCTTCATTTTTTGATCACTGCATCTATTATTAGTAATAATTGCAAACCCACACTGATAACTTTTAATCAAAACTCATAGATCAACTATTTTTAGCCACAAAGGAGGGATTAAAGCTTCTTAATGATGAATTTTTAATAACATTTTAACATTCATCTCTAAGTAATTTTTCTGTTTTTTTAGTTTTTCATTCTTGAACAATAATCTTATCAATATATATTGAAGGAAAACCAATATAGAGTAACAATTTAAAGAATAAGAGAATAAAGTGAAGAAGACAAGATAATCAGGACAACATCTCGCTTGGCATGCATTATTAGTGTTAAATGATGATAATTATTGATAAACCGGAGAAGATAGAAAGCTCCATATCTCTGTTATACGCATGCTAGACCTAACTTAGTTGTACAGTTACAAACTTCCTCAAATTTAACCTTTAACTAACTAAAATCTTGAATAAAAGAAAAAAAAAATCCTAACCAATTCACAAAAATCCTAATCATTTTGTATTTTTATGTATGTGTTTTATAGTTTTGTTGTATTTGTGAAAATTTTAGCACGTGTTTTCAGGTTTTTATAAATTTTGAAGCTATTTGTATTGATTCTGTACATATATAGATTGGCATCAATTTTTAATTTTTCCTTTGTTGCTTGCAGATAAATCACATTGAACTTGGTTGCTGTCATTGTTTTGGAAGTGATGTTGTATTTAGAATTTGAAATAACCAAATTTTCAATCTAATAGTTGTGATTTTTTATTTTTATTTTTTCTTTATTAAGCTCTCTTCCTTGACATAAAATTGCTTGAATAGAGAATTTTATGCTCAAAAGTTGAAATTTTAATAGTACTTATATTTTATTTATTAACGAGGATAAAGCTAAACAATTTTAAGATCAGACAGCCAAATTAAGTTAATAAAATTTTCATTTGTTGTATCTTACATTTAACTGAAGGGACATTAATTTGCTATCAATTAGATTTTCATTCCCTTTTGTGCAAGTTAAATTGATAACAATCATTTGATTTTTGTTTACCAAATCATTTGGTGAATGATGTAGCATCTCCTAAGTTTTATTAAATAAAAAAAGTTTATAAATAGTTCAATAAAAATATTGGAGTTTTATTTAAGAAATGATATAGTGAATGGTGTGACAATACTTAATGCCTCATTTGATAATGCATTTAATTTTGTTTTTTGTTTTTTATTTTCGATTTTTGTTAACATCAACCATTTTTGGATTTTGTTTTTATTGAAAAAAATAGAAACAAAGTTTGGTAACCATTTTTGTTTTTGTTTTTATTTTTCTTATTTTTTGAATTTTTTGAAAAATTTTACAAATGAAATTTATACAAATCCACATTAGTTTAATGTCGAACACTGAAACCTCGCCATATAAAAATCCGGGATACTTGCACCACCTAGGTGATCTCAAATCCCAGCGTCATCTGGGCAATCTAAGATCTTGGCTCCATCAAGGTAGTTTGAGGTCCCCGCTTTGTTTGGGCAAATCTGGACCCTGACCTAGTCTAGGTAGTCACGGGCCCTCGCTTTGTATGAATGTTCTAGAATTTTGACCCGTTGGGGTGAACCTGGGTCCAAACGCCAATCGAGCGATCTTGGGCCTCATCCCTGTACGGGCAGTTTGGGGTCTCTGACCCTGTTGGAGTGAACATGAGCCTCAGTCCAGTTCAGGCGATCCTGGGTCCCGGTCTCAGTCCCGTCGAGAGGTCCAAAGTCCCGATCCTAATTCTTCAGAGCAATTTCGAGTCCCGGGCTCGCCAGTGATAAGAAAAAATTAAAAATTGAAAATAAAAATAATTTTTTTTAATTATTTAAAGGAAAACTAAAAATGTTTTTGCTTTTTAAAAAATAAAAATAATTATCAAACATATTTTTATTTTTATTTTTAAAAATAAAAAATAGAATTGATTACCAATTGCATTTCTATTTTTTATTTTTAAAAAAAAAATCAAAAATAAAAACTAATAACCAAGAAGTATTACCAAATGACACCTAATTGGTTTGGTTTTACATCTCTCAAGTTGTAATAAACAAATGATTATAATGTTCAACAATAATATTGGAGTTTTGTTTACCAATTGATATGGTTAATAATGCAATAATATTTAATTAATTGGTTTTATTATAATAAAATAAACTAATTAAATATTGTGATGACTTTCCAAGCCTTCATGCTTACCGTTTCACTCGAGAAGTTTTTAGATTTTATGTTCACTGTAATTTTTGTTGTTCTTTGATTCCTGATAACCTTTTTCACGGTTGTAATTTTTTTCTAGAGTTTTATAAAATATTTTGGGACGTAATTGGCGTTTAATAAAAAATGCCAATATAATTGGGATGTCTTAGTTATTTTCATTCCTTATCATCCTATTTCGATTAACTCAAACATAATTAAAAAAAAATAAAAACTATTGGTAAGAAAAAGAAATTACAAAAGTAAAAATAGATATAAATATTATTTTATATTAAATAGGAAAAAAAAAGATTTGAAACGCAGGAGTGAGCCGCTGACCACCTAATATAAGGTACGCTCTCTCACACGTGTTGCATACAGCGAAACGATGCCTTGGTCAACGCGCTGAGAAAGTGGGTCCTACACCGAAATGGCTTAAGCAGACCCCACTGAGTCACGCCCTCCACGTTCCCTTCAGTCGCCGGAAACATCTTCGCCGGACTCCGACGGCTCTGCCTCTTCCTTATCTCACTCATCTCCATCTCCGGCTGGAACTTCACCAACCCAATCAAAACCTTCTGTTTCCGATGCTCGCCGCTGATCGGCCGGTGCCGACGTTTCCCCTCCGCCGCTGGCAAAGGCTTAGCATCAACTGACGGTGATTTGACGGATTCCGATCTTAAGCTTCGGGACCTTTTGAATGAATAATCTCTCCGGAGGAAAAGTCCGTTTGTTGTCTGTCTGTAAAAGTCGCGGGTTTTCGGGGTTTCGGGTATGGGTTTGCCACAGAAGACCATGGGTTTGGGTATAGAGGTGGATCCGGTTTCATGGTCGGAGTTGAAGGCGAACTCGAACAGATCGAGCTCAGGGGAAGAGTTTTTTGGGCCGTCGAGATGAGATTCTTCTTCTTCATGATCGTAAATGGGAAGGTCACAGAGAGAGAGTTCGTCATCAGATATTAATTCCTCGATATCTTGGAGATCAGAAATTGTGTCGTTTTGGTGGTCTTCCATGACTGTTTTAAGAAATAGAGGTTTAATAATAAACTTTAAAAGAAGTGGAAGAGGAAGATAAAGAAATGTTTGTCTCTGAAGGCAGTGGGTGAGTGAGGGTTTTATGTATATATATGTGAGTGTATTTATATATATATATATATGTATAGGTTTGATGTATGACTATGACTGAGAAGAAGATGCTGAAGTTGCTTCCTTTGTGTATGGCTTCGAGAAGAGAGAGAGAGAGAGAGTTTGCGTTGGTGGTAAGGCATCTAGAAAAAATGAAATATTGAAGATCTGGAAATTCAGGAAGGTAGGACTTGGGAGTACGTAGAATAGATGATGCTAATCAATCCATGATGACTTGCTAGAAGAGTTGCCTATTTCTGACTTTAACCCATACCAATTCGTATATAGTTGTCAAAAAACAAAAACAATTAAAAAATTTATTCCGCTAAATATAATTATTTTATTATTAAAAATAATGAAAGACACATATATTTGTAAGAACATATGTGTAAGTATATCAACTCCACAAAAACAAAATGATTAGACTCTTTCAATTTTGTTATAATTACACTTAAATCTATATTTTTGAAAAATCATCATTATATTCTCTTTAATTTTTCATTTTTATTAATATAGACTCATTATCAGTTTTTACCGGTAAATTTTAATATTTAATGGCAGAAATCAAACTAAAAATTAGTATTTTTATAATTGAATAATATTGTGAAAATACAAGTTTGCTTTTAAATGTTAAAATTAAACAGGTAAAACTGATGGATGTAAGGTTAAGGCTGATTTTTCAAAAATGTGGATCTAATTATAATTAAGGCAAAACTGAAAGGGTTTAAATAAAACATTTAGAAATATATTTCCAAAGCTTAAATTGGCTATTTGTATGTCTTAATACTTGTTAGTTAAACCAAAAAGGTAAATGAACGTGGTTTAATATGTAATACTACAACAGTACTACGGTTATCAAAATGTTTAGTTATCAAATAATGTGACAAATAATATGTTTATATATTTGTAGTTAAAAATTCATATAATCTATATTTAAATAAATAAATTTTTAAATAGATAAATGAAACGAATTAAAAATAGTCACATAATTTACCATAGAAAAATATTATTTATCATTACTAGTGATTAATCACCGATAAAACTTATATACTATCAAGTATTTTAAATAATTACTGTTAAAAATTTCACTTTTATTATTATAATTTAAATATAAAAAATAAATTGAATTAAATATTTCAATTAAAATTGCCATGTAACCTGCGATCCCACTTAAATAGCAAATCTCTTCACTATATTATTTGTTAAATTAATTAATTTGATAAATAATTTAGTATCTCTGACATAATTGATAATATTATATCTCATAAATTTTTTACATATTTTGAACAATATTTGATTAGTCTATCCTCAGCTTTAGTCAATGGACACAATATATGTAGGAGAGAATATGAACTAAGATTTTTTTTTTTAAAATGGATAAATTACATCTATCTCCTTTGAAATTTGATATAATTACAAATCGATATCTCAAATTTGATAAATGACAGATTCCTTCCCTGATGTTAGTAGTTCTTCAAAAAAGTAAATTCCCTCCCTTACATGGCAAATAAAAATACTATGATACATTTACTCTCTTCTCTCTCATCCATTTCTCTTCCCTTTGCCTCTCCTCTATCATCTTGTATCTCTCTTCTCATTTATTTTGTCTCTGCAAAAACCAAATCTCAATCCCAATTTTTTTTTTCATCTTTTTGGTTTGAGTATTAAAAGTATAAAAAATTTATTTCAAATTTTTTTTTTTATGTGTCATGGTTTTGCTTTTGGTGCGGATTGCTTAGGTATAATTTGGTTTTTTGATTTTGTGTAGGATAATTTCACAATATTTATACATATCTGGTCAAAGATGGAAAGTACAGTTATGGTCTAATTAATTAGACTCATATTGTGTTGTTATAATTTAGATTTCAATGAAAATTTTTAATTATAGTAGTTTATTTTAATTGTATATCTATAATATTTTTTTTATTATATTTTATTTTTATTGCAATCCAAATTTAGCGTATAAAAAAAAGCTTTAAGGTCTTCACCGGATCGGTGCCTCCAAATGTTTTTCTAACGTTGTAATCTATCTTGTAGGAACACATGTTTTTCGATGGTGAACAGAAAATGCACGATTGACAGTTGATAAATTTTATGCATTGACAGTTTAGAACGCCAGCCAGAGAAGACACTTTTCTTAAATAATTTCGTGCAACCCCACTATCGACTGAATCCAATATCGGTACCCGCAACGGAGGAGCCATTATCCGCTTAGGAAGAAAACCTCAATATTGATTCAAAATGAGGAAAATCATATTTTCTCTAAATCGGCAAAACCGTCTCACACTCAAAATCTGCGTGACCCAATACCCTCGAAGCTGTTTAGGTGAAATTGCTCGATCGAAAGTAAAAATCAGGTAGTCCAAACCCAACCTCATCAACATTGAACTGGCACGTCGGAAAAGGAAAGGAAAAGTGATCTTATAATCTAGTTTTCATGTATTCATAATTATTTAATTATTTGTTTGATTCTTACATATTCATTCATTTAATTATTTTCATAATCCTCATCAAGTTCATAAATATTTAAAGACTTATAAAAGCTTGAAATTGGAGATGTACAAGAGCTAAAGCAAGAACGCGACTACTTCCTTTACTCGGTCAAGTAAATATTATAAATGTATTTCTTGTTTTGAATTTCTACGCATGCACACAAGAAGCAGTCATTTTCATTTTTAATATATTAAACTAGGTGGAATGTTTAAATTTTCAGTTTTATGTATATCACGTACATGTATATTTATAGAGAATTTGCACGATAATAGCTTTGGCTTTAAATGAGTTCTGGTATTGCCTCATCAGTTGTGGCATTAGAAGCATTGACTTAAACAACAACACAGGCTTTGCGTCAATACAATGAGGCTTTGCGTTTCTTTTTCTACATGTTCACCATACTTGCGAATTCTTTATCATAATTTACTTGTGTATGTAGTGTGCTTTTTCTAATAATATTGCATCATGTGACAATTTTATTAGAGCAAGTTATTTTTAGGTTTATTGCCATGGTTACTTAAATAATAATTTGATTTAAATGTATATGTATATATGTATAGTAAATTTATATGGTTCATATAATCTGCAAGCATACACTTAACAGGAACAACCTTTAGACTTGTTTACCCTTTTTGTAGCATCTATATGTTTGTGGGTTTTATGATTGGCTTTCATGAAGAATTAAATTTAGTGCATACAATGCGTTTGATGAAGAGCATGGGAAGGATCGGCACAGCTACAAAAGCATTTATTGCATATGTATTGTAAAATATCCTATGAAATAGTAAAAATTTAGATGTCTGCTGCTTGATTCGCTTGACGATTAATCAATTTCAATATTGCTCTTTTTTAATATCTGCTTTTTACTCTCTATTGGTTGATAATGATTTTGATATTGTCATTATCTTTTGAACAAGATGATGCTACTAATGATATATTTGATTAATTGCTTTACAGGGATCAATTAGTTGTAGACAAAAAAAAATCAAGAATATTTTGTTATTGGCTTTACTCTTAGGGAAAATTCTAATGTAACTAAAGAAAAATCAATTACCATGCATACTAGTGGGTTCTGTTCGTTTATTTTTCTTCTACAGTACTTTATAAAGTGCAGCATAAAGTGCCACTAATGTAATGTGAATATGGCGGCTGGTCTATTTTGGCTTCCATGTAAATGCTATTTTTTAATTTACAAGAAGTAAAGTAGGAAACAAAAAACATTAGAAATAGTGTACGGATCAAAGGTGCAAAAACCAAAGGTTTTATGAATTATGGGTCTTATGTAATAGAGGATAAGAACATGGGAAGAAGCTTTGGGCTTTAGGTTTTCTCTTTGTATTCTTTTGGACGTTCTGCAAATGGTTTGTTTGGTTACATGTATAAACACTTTGATATTGTGATTGAATGATTCAAAAATTTATTGAATAGGAGCAGTACTTAAATACAAGTAATGAAAACAAACTTCCTAAGTAAATTCCTAGAAAAAAGGAGTTATTCAAAATATCTTGAATAATCCATGAATGAAGGAAACTAATTAACCAAAACTAAAGAAAAAGTCAAAGCAACAGAATGAAAAATATTCCATGGGTCAATACGTCTCCCTCAAGGTAGGCAGTGTGCAACAATGCCTAACTTGAATAAATGATGATCAAATGCTAGTTTTGGCAGAGCCTTAGTTAGAGTGCCTACTAGTTGATCAGCTGCATGTATGTGAATAACTTGTTTTTGCTGCACCTGGTTTTTGACAAAGTGAAAATCCACTGCAACGTGCTTCATTCAACTATGGAAGACATGATTTTCACATAAGTAAGTGACTCCAACATTATCACAGTAGATGGTAGGCATTTTGGGAAATGGGACATGCATCTCAAGCAAAATATTTTGGACCCAATTGGTTTCAGCTAAAGCATTAGCAACAGCACGATACTCAGCTTCAGTTGAGGAGCGAGCAATGGTTGTTTGTTTCTTGGATGACCAGCTCATAGGATTGTTACCAAGAAACAAAAGATAACCAGAGGTCGAGGTACAATCAATTATATCACTAGCCCAATCCACATAAGAATACATATGAAGATTGAAATCTTTACCTTTCATTAAGCACAAGCCAAACTCAATAGTGTGTTTAAGATTGTAACACCCCGTCCGAGGAAAAATATTGAAAATTTCTCAAAGTTGACCGAGTTGACCAAGTTGACCAAGGAAGGGCTTGGGGTTGACTTTTTGTGTGAGCGTGCTATGGTTTTGACCGTGGTACCGTTGCGTAGAGCTAGTCGATACGAGTTCGTAGACTAGTAGTACGCTCGATTCTGAGTTAAGACGGAGAAGTTATGGCCGAAAGAGTGTGAGGGTAATTTGGTAATTTATGCAAGAGGTGGGAAATGACAAAAATACCCTTAAGTTTATATTTAAATAATATAGAAGGATTTGGAAGAGGACACACGCATGCCACATGCACGCACGGCCCCCCCCGGTTCCTTCTCTCTCCTCCCGTTACCTTGCCGCCGGAGTTTCTTGTCGAAATTGGCCCGTTTTCGGCGCCGATCAGCTGCGCCACTGCCTGGGTTTGGAAGCCCACTTGCCCAGCCACCTTTCCCTGCCGGCGGCAGCCCGTGAAACAGTCCAGATCGCCGGGAAAAGCGAGAAATCCGGTCAGCTGCACTTTCGCGATTCGCCGGATTTCGGCGGAGTCAGGCCAACCCACTGCCCGGGAAAGGTTCGCCGGGACCTCCTCTCTCTTTTCCCACCGTTTTTGGGCCGTGAAACGCCGTGATGTCGCCGGAAAAATGGGGAAAGCCGATGGCTCCCATTTTCGCCGATCGCGAGTTTCCGGCGAGATTCAGGCGATGGGTCACCTCTTTTTCCCCTATTTTGGACCCCCTGAGTCCGATTCCGGCGTTCATTCATCTCAAATCTTGTAGCAAGCCCGTCACACTAGTCAACTTCGACGGTCGCGACTTTCCGGTGATTTTCCGACCACCACTGGCGGCGGTTGGACGAGGTAAGATCTCGGTTGCACTCTAGTGGTTACGAGCTTCGTTTCGGTATATAATTTGCCTATTATAGATAAATATCGGAATTTACCCGGTTGTGAACAGTTTTGTCAGTACCTGATAATTAGGAATTTTTGATGATTGGCGTCACAGATATGTGTGTGGCGATGTTGTGGTAATTATTTGAAATGGTTTAGTACGCCGGGGTTGTAGGGTTCAGTTCTGTGATTGGATTTTTGTAGTGGTTGATATTAGTTATGGAAAACATAATATGTGGATATTGTTAAATAATTCTGAGAGTTGTGGTTTGAAATTAGCTGAATTTGTGAATTGGTTGTATGAAAATAATTGTGAACTGGGTCGGTGAATACTTTTATTGAATTGTTGTGTTTGGGAAATGATTTTGCTATGGTGAGCATATATATATTATATGTTTATTGTGTATTAATCATTATAAATTGTGTTTGTGAATTGTAAATGAATTGTTTGTGATATTAATTTTGTTAGTGAATTTTGTGATATTAATTTTGTTAGTGGGTGATGTGTGGAATTTATAGTTTAATATGTGGAAATTCATTTATTGTGTATTTCTTTGGATTAAATGCTGAATGTGTTTAATTGTAGCATATTTGGTGTAAATATGCTTTCGGAACTACAGGTAGCTTGATCCCTTGTAGAAAGGGTATGTAGGCAGCTCAGTTTTAGACTGAGTGCAGCTACACCGTACTTAAACAATATATTTGTTTAAGTGTTGAGTTTTGTACTGATTGGTGATTTAATTGTGTGGGAAATGCGTGCTGGTAGAATAAGTGTTGTTCATAAATGTTTTTCCCTGCAGGTGATGACTTTTAGCTTTTTGGGGAGTGTTAGAAAACAGCTTAAATGCTGCCGAAATTTTTAATAAATTTCCGGCAGTAGAGGAAACCTTTCGGTCTGTTGGTTCTTACCCTTTTAAAATTTTGTTTAGCGGATTTTCACGACTGCTTGTGGTTTAGTGGCAACATTAAGTCACGCAGGCAGGATCCAAGTGGGTCGGGTCCTGTCAGGTGCTGCCATGGTTCATGCTAAGGATAAGCAAGGAAATCATGGGAAGCATCATAAATTTGTTAAGGAGGTTTATGTTATTAGGGATACGTGTATAAATGTTTTCTCTACGGAACCTCATGTTATGAAAGAGTCTACTTCAAATCGGGTTGAGAATTTGGTCTTCGAGCCTCAGCTAGGAATTCCTTCAGTTCCTATGGTTTTTATGCTAAGGGAGGTGGTTGAGATTTATGCTAAGGAATCTATTAGTTCTGATGGTTCTTCTGGTTGGCTTTGGACAGGGAGCAGAGTGATTCTAACTCTCAGGTTCGATGGGCTGATTAGTAGGAAGATGTTTTTGATAATGAGATCTTGGAAGATTTGTTGGCCGGTCCATTTGGTAATGTGTCAGCTGTGGGTTCAAGGGAATCGGTCATTTTTTAGCAGCCTCAGCATGATGATCTCCTGCTTCCTACAATTGATTCTCCAAGGACTGCGGTCAAGTGTAAGCCAAATTGTCCAACTAAGTTTGAGTAGCAGTATCGTCATGATGACAATGATGTTTCTCATACTACTAAACCTGCCACTCGGATAGCCACTAAAAAAAATTCAATGTCTATAATTTTTTTTTAGAATTGTCAGGGGATTGGTAATCCTTCAACGCAGCATACTTTACATCATTTTTGTTCTTTACATAACCATATGTTTGTTTGGCTAAGCCTCCTATTGAGTGGGATGCATCTATTGATTCTTTCTGGTATTCTTTGCATCTTAACGTAGTTTGTGTTCATGTTACAATGGATGTTTTGCCCACTTTTTGGTTGTTAGTTTCTTCAGCTATCACTCTTTGTTTTCTGTGCAAGAGAATTCGTTCCCGTCAGTTGATTTAGACTTAGTTTCTCTTTTTATTCCTTCTTTGGTTTATGCTGAGGGCAATCTAGGTTTAATTGTTGCGTTTAGTGATGAAGAGGTTGAAGGTGTAGTTTTTCAATTAAATATGTCCAGTGCTTCTGGCACGAATGGTTTTGATGGTTTCTTTTACCGTGCTTATTGGGATTGTATCGGGGTAGATGTTACTCATGCAGTGTAATTTTTCTTCTATACGGGTTTTCTGCAACAAGGGCTTAATTCTTATTTCATGATTATTCTGCCTAAGGTTGTAAATGCTAGTGATAGGCATAAAATGTTAATGTTTTTACGCCACTTTTGATATTGAATTTAAGCTAGTTTATGATTAATTGTTAATGAAAAATACTTAAATACTGTATTTTTCTATTTTTCAGTAAAAGAAAGACAAAGGCTGGAATTACCGTATATCTGCGCAACCTTTACTGAGAAAATCATATCTGGAGCCACACTTAGAATTTTTGTGTGATTCTAGTTGATAATGATTCATGATTCAATATTATTCAATGCTACTAAGTTTAATTGCAAATGGTTTGGCCAATAAGTGCCAGTTTGATTTACAAGTTCAACAAATTCATCAGTTGACGCAGATTTACACTGTCTTGGGAAAATGAGGATTTGAGTGTTTTCCTGATGTCTAATTTGTGCGATCAATATATGCCTTGAAAGCTAAGACACTGATCTAACCTTGTCAACAAAAATAACTGGATTCAGAGTTCATTTGGTTACCCAAAGTCTACTTGGAATCTGCTTGACGGTCATTGAAGATATAAAAGTAAGTTCTATGCTTACTAGGACTAACATTATGATTGGACTGCCATGTCACCACACATCAGCCATGTTTCTGAATTTACCACATCATATGACACATGAAAGGTTAGATTATTCTAATTATATTTATTTGAATAATATCTAGACTAAAAGGAATTAGAGTTGCATATTAATTTGATTCCTAACAAGATAAGGAAAGTATCTCTATCCCTAGTGTGAGCATGAGACACAAATACATCCTTACCGTTGAGGTGGCCGGCCATATAGAGAATTTAGGGGAGTTTGAGATCATGTAATATTATATTTCCTATATTCTCTAGGTTTTAGAGACACCTTAGGGTTAAACCTCTCTTAAACCTTTCCTATAAATAGATTGATACCTTGAGAGTGAAAATCATCATCCTTTACACCACGCAGCCCTCACATCTGGCCCTTTCACCAGCCCTCACGGCTGGACATCTTTCTCTCTTTCTCACAGCAACAAAGCTTTTCTCTTAGGTTTTTGTTCAATTTTTATTAGTTAATTCATAGTAAAATTATGCTACACAAAGCAAGGAACAAGGAAAATTTGGCCAGTAGCTTTGGAGGAGTCAACCTTGTGATCTTAATCATAGTTTGGAGAAGCCAAGAGGAGAAGATTGAGGATTCAATTTCAGCAGCCATCAATTTTGGATTTGACTCTTTATTCTATGTTGTTTCTTTATTATTTGATGGATAATATTGAGATGATGTGTCGCTAATTTTTCTATGAGGATTATGATGTAACCCTTTTTTGACTATTTAGTTTCTAATACATATTTAAATTCGATTTATGTTTAAGGTTAATATTTTATTATAGTTCTTAATGCTTCCATGAAAAGTTGGATTGATTAAGTATTTATATTGGCTTAGAAATAAGGAGTATAGATATGGATTGGCAATAAAATACATGTTTATAGAAATATTGCATGCCTTAGTGACAACTTTAACAAGAACTGATTGGGTTTGTATGTTTTAGGGCTTAAATTTCCGTGTTTAGATTAGAAGTAATTAAACACGTTGTGTTTGCTAGATTAGAATGCATTGAGAAATCAACTTCTAGTCATATGTGGTTAAAGAGGGGTTAACCTATGAATCTACAATGCATTAGGGCTAAGGAGTATTAGAGGTGAAATCATAATCCTTGTTTCTTAAAATCTGTGAATTTGAACTTGCTGCTTTGTCTTTGATTTTTATTATTACTTTCTTTTTAATTAAATGCTTGGTTACTCAACAAACAAACTTTCAAAAGCAACACTCTTTTAATTTTCTAAGTTTAATTTACAATTGATTTAATTTATAACGAGAGACGTTATTCCTCGTCGGATCGATATCAGTTTCGTTCTCAAAAGGAATCCACTTTATTACTTGTTGATTCGTACACTTACGAGTTGATTGAAATATACCACAACAAGTTTTTGGCGCCGTTGCCGGGGAATAATTATTTCTAGTTTTGATTTTAAATTTATTGTTGATTAAATTACTATTTTAATTTAATTTCTGTTTTTGTTTTTGTTTTTATGTTTAGGTTCGGTTTTAGCCAACAAAGAACAACAATTAGAGAGCTTTCTTGGATCTAAAGCAATCCAATTCGAGTTTGAAGAAGAAGGAAATTGAAGTCGATATGTTTTTAATTTTTGTGTTTTTTGTGTTTAGGGTTTTAGTGTTTTCGGCTTTATAAAAAAAAATTTGCTTACTGTTTTGCTTCTGTTTTAGGTTTTTAATTTACTGTTTTTTTTTTTTTGTTTAGTTTACTGTTTGTCTTTAATTTAGTTTTGTTTAAAAAAAAAAAAGAAATTCTGAAAACTGGATTTGAAAAAAAAAATTACTGCACTTTTATTTTCTGTTTTTCATTACTGTTTGCTGTTTTTCTTGCTGTTTTAGGTTTGTCATTACTGAATTTTGGAGTTTATTTGTTCGTTTTATTTGTTTAATTTGCTGATTAATAAAAAAAAATTACTGCAGTTTTATTTACTGTTTTAATTAGTTTGCTCACTGTTTTGATTTTCTTTAGTTGTTGTTTGGTGTTTATTTTTGCTTAATTTTTTAGTTTACTTTTAGTTTAATTTAATTTGCATCTAGTTTTAATTCTTTTTCGTTATTTAATTGGTTGATTTCAGTTTTTATTATTAATTTTAGTTGCTGTTTTAATTCAGTTTTTCCATTTATTTTCAGTTGTGGTTTTTCTGTTTTGTTTTATTTTACTGTTTTAATTTTTTCAGTTTTGTTTATTTGTTCTTTTTTTATGAGTCTTAATTCTGAAACTGATTTTTCTGAGAGAGATTTGAGGAGATTAAGGAGAGACGGAGTGAGAGAAACCTTATTTAGAAATACCGAAAGAGAAACAATGGAAAACCAAGGTAACCCCGTAATTCCTGAGGTTCCGATTAACCAAGGTTATAAGACCATTAGGGATTATGCTGCACCTAGAAGGGTTGAAGATATGTCATGTATTAGGAGACTACCTATTGATGCACCTAGCTTTGAGGTTAAACCTATTACCATGTCTATGCTCAATAATTACCAATTTAGAGGGTTGCCAAGTGAGGATCCTAACCAACATATATCGAATTTCTGTGATGTGTGTGAGTAAGTGAAATATAATGGCATTACTGAGGATACTGTAAAACTTAGGTTGTTTCCTTTCACCTTAAGGGATAGAGCCAAGAGTTTGTTACAATCTCTACCCCCTGGGAGTATTGTCACTTGGGATGATTTAGCCTTTAAGTTTTTAAACAAATTTTTTCACCTATTAAAACCGCCAAGCTTAGGAACAAAATAAACACTTTCCATCAATTTGATGGAGAGTCTTTGTATGAAGCTTGGGAAAGGCTAAAAGAACTACTTAGAAAGTGTCCACACCGTGGGATGCCCATTTGGAGTCAAGTCCAAACTTTTTATAATGGGTTGAATTATTTAACAAGAATTAATGTGGATGCTGCTGCAAGTGGTGCTTTATTAAATAAATTCCAAGAGGATGCATGCGAACTATTGAAGGAGATGGCAATCAACAACTCTCAATGGTCAAGTGAAAGGAGCCAAAACCTAAAGAAGACCATAGCTGTCCATGAAAAAGATAAGTTCGATAAATTAAGTTGTCAAGTTGCAATGCTAACAAAGCAACTTGAAACCTTTGGTTCCAACAATATAAATTATATTTCCAATATTTATAATATTAATTGTTGTGAATATTGTGGGGATAATCATGAAAGCATAAATTTCCATTTAGGAAATTGTAATGAAACTAAAGATGTGAATTTTGTAGGGAATTTCCGACAAGGCAATAGCAACAACAATCCCTTCTCCAATACTTACAATCCATGATGGAGGAATCATCCAAATTTTTCTTGGGAGACAACTCGAACACCCAAGGAGGACTACAAAAAGGGATCTATCAAATCCCTCCTCAACAACATCAAAATTCTCACCCTCAAATTCATCCTCAATCTCATAATTCTTCTCCTACTACTATATATTTACTTAAGCAATCTATGATAAAAATGAATGATATTCCTAGTGCTTTCATGAAGAAGACTAAGGCAGAAATTAAAGATTTAAAGAACCAAGTGAAGCAACTAGCTCAAGCTCAAGTTCCTAATCCGCAAGAGAGGCAAAGTGACTTAGAGAGAATAGTAAGTCAACTAGCTGGATTTCAACTAGAAACAAAGAAAGAGTTCTCAAGCTTCATGGCACAAACTGAAAGCTTCATGATCAAAACTGAGAATCGATTCAAGAATCAAGCTGGTGCCATTAAATGAATTGAAACTCAAATAAACGAACTAGCAAGCATGTTTCAAAGAACACAAGAAATCCTCCAAAGCAATACCGGAAAAAATCCTAAAGAGGGAATGTCAGTTAAATTGCAAGATGGTAATCAACTAAATGATTCTTTTGATGTGCAGCTATGGCATTTGAAAAAAACTAGAGGATATAGCTCACCAAGAAGAGCCAAAAGCTAGGAAATGGAAGCTCAAGGTTTGAATTATGAAGATGTAATTTCATCTACCAAGGTTCAAGTTGAAGTACTAAAGCCTCATGTTTCTAAGTATATACCTCCTCATGCTAGAGGAGCCTCTAGAAGATAAAAAGAAACAAAATATGAGCTGCTGTCTGTGAAGGAGAAAAGAGAAAATAATTGGGAATACAAGCAACACCCACCACCACCATTCCCAAATAGGCTTAAACAGAGCAATTTGGATTTTCAATTTGGCAAATTTCTAGATGTTTTTAAGAAATTACATGTTAATATTCCTTTTGTAAATGCTTTAGAAAATATGCCAAATTATGCTAGGTTTTTAAAAGAAATAATGAAAAAGAAAAAGAAATTAGGTGGTCATGAAATGGTAGTTTTGAATGACGAGTGTAGTGCCATATTACAACACAAGCTACCACCAAAATTAAAAGATCCAGAGGGGTTTTCTATTCCTTGTCATATTGGTGATATTAAATTTTCCAATGTTTTATGTGATTTAGGAGTTTCCATAAATTTAATGCCTTATTGTTGTTTCAGAAAGCTTGGACTTGGAAAAGTAAAGCCCACCTCAATTTCTTTACAAATGGCAGAACGTACCATCAAGAAGCCAAGGGAAGTACTTGAGGATGTAATTGTCAAAGTTGATAAGTTTTACTTCCCTATGGATTTTGTGGTACTACATATGGATGACGATGGTGATATACCTTTGATTTTTGGTAGACCTTTCTTAGCTATTAGTCGTTATTTAATAGATGTACAAGAAGGTAAACGTACCTTTAGGGTTGGTCAAGAAAAGGTCATCTTTAATATCTACAAGCCCACTCCTTATCCATGAGATGAATGGTGCCATGAGATTAAGGTTTCAGAATCAAGATTGTTAGAGAATAATGCGGAAAAGAATAAAGGGTCGCATGGTTCAAAGTTTATTAAGAGTTGTTTTGGAGGTGGAAGCAACCAACAAATTGATCATGGATAGAGCTTCACACGAAAGTCAAGCTAGAGACTTGAAACAAGCGCTTTTTGGGAGGCAACCCAAAGTTTAAAGGTACATATTTTTAATTTTCAGTTTTAATTTATTTTTAGTTGTTTCTGTTTTGGATTTTAGGTGTCAAAGAAGAGAAAATCAAAGGAGGCTTGAATAGGAGTAATCAGCCAAGAAGCTTGAAGAGCAACAAAGAATGCAATTTCATTGCATTTCATCAAATGGTGGAGCTTTCTTTACCCTTACCCTTATTCTTTATTTATATTTTCTTTGTTTTGAACATCGAGGACTATGTTCATCTTAAAGTTGGGGGTCGGTTCTCTATGTTTAAAAGTTTTCTTCTTTAGTTTTTAAATTTTTAGTTTAGTATATAAAAAAAATTAAAAAAAAAATTTACTTTGTTGCTGGAAATTTTTGTTATAGGTGCTGTTTTTTTATATTTTGATGAGCCTCTGATAAGAATATGATTGTTAATGAATTAAATCTTAGGTAGTGAAATTGTTTTTGTGTATTCTCTAAATGCCTAAAGTTAAATTCACATGTTATTACTTTCAAAATTATTTTGAGCACTTTATTAATATATGCATGCTTTTGATTGTATTTTGGAGAAGGTTTGCATTAACTTAGAGTGATTAATTTTTGTGAACTCTAGAACTTGCATAATTATTGCTTGAGGTGAAATCCTAGAGAGATGCATTATTTTGAATATGATTTAGGCCATCTTTGTTTTGAGATTGAGTCTTTTTAGCCTACATTTGAAATATTTATTCGTTAATGCCTTATTTGAGCCATTTTTAGGATGCATAATTAATTGCATATTAGAGCATTTTTATTCATTAAGCCACATTGACTTACCTTTTATGCCTAAATATATTTTTTCTACCTTATACACATTTATCAAAGAGCGCTTATGATTGAAATTGGATATATGCTTATAAATTTGTATTGGTGGAGTGAAGTAAAAGATAATTTGGGGGTGGTTGATGTTGGTAAAAATATGGCTATTATGTATCTTTGATGTTGAAAAAGAAGTTCAAGCAAGGTATGAAAAAGAACAATTTGGGGTTGAAAGAAAAAGAAAAAGAAAAAGAAAATATATGTTCACCAAAGGTGAAAAAAAGGAGTTGAAAACAAAAGAAAAAGAAAAGAAAAAAAAATGTTGTGAAAAAGAATTGTTTTGTGAAGTTTGAAGGAAAGAAAGAAGAAAAGTACATTTAAAAGGAGAAAATAAAAGTTTTATAAGCATATTATTCATAAGTTTTTTTTCTTTGAATTTTTTATTTCCTACCATTTTCTTTCTTCTAAACCATTACCCTTTATCCTTTACATTACAAGCCTATAAAGTCCTATTGATTCAAGGTAATGCATTAATCTACATTAGTGGAGAGCTATTTAATTATGTTGAGCATATGGTAGTTCATGTATTTATTTTCAAACTCTATTTAATGTAGATTTATTCAAGTGCATGACATTGACTGTATCATTTGATTTTCACACACACACTTGAAAGTAATAATTATGTTGAATAGAAGATAAGGTGTTGAAATGCATGATCACTTGAAAATTAATATGATTATGCAATCTTTGAGACAACCTCATCAAGGTATTTGTTTATATAGGAGTATGTTTTTAGTTCTCTCTTTGCTATGAACTAGCAAAGTTCAAATTTGGGAGTATTTGATAGGCATAAAATGTTAATATTTTTATGCTACTTTTGATATTGAATTTAAGCTAGTTTATGATTAATTGTTAATGAAAAGTACTTAAATTCTGTATTTTTCTATTTTTAAGTGAAAGAAATACAAAGGCAGGAATTACCTTATTTCTGTGCAATCTTTATTGAGAAAATCATATATGGAGTCACACTTAGAATTTTTGTGCGATTCTAGTTGCTAATGATTCATGATTCAATTTGTGCGATAAATATATGCCTGGAAAGCTAAGAAACAGGCCTAACGTTTTCAATAAAAATCACTGGATTCAGAGTTCATTTGATTATCCAAAGTCTACTTGGAATATGCTTGACGGTCATTGAATATATAAAAGAAAGTTCTATGCTTACTAAGACTAACACTGTGATTGGACCGCCATGTCACCACACATTAGCCATGTTTCTGAATTTGCCACATCATATAACACATGTAAGGTCAGATTATTCTAATTATATTAATTGGAATAATATCTAGACTAAAAGGAATTATAGTTGTATATTAATTTGATTCCTAACAAGATAAGGAAAGTATATCTATCCCTTGTGTGAACATTAGACACAAATACATCCTTATCCTTGAGGTGGCTGGCCATATCAAAAATTTAGGGGAATTTGAGATAATGTAATATTATATTTCCTATATTCACTAGGTTTTAGAGACACTTTATGGTTAAACCTCTCTTAAACCTCTCCTATAAATAGATTGCTACCTTGAGAGTGAATATCATCATCCTTTACACCACACAACCCTCATAGCTTCCCCTTTCACCAACCCTCACGGCTGGACATTTTTCTCTCTTTCTCACAGTAGCAAAGCTTTTCTCTTAGGTTTTTCTTCAGTTTTTATTAGTTAATTCATAACAAAATTGTGCTACATAAAGCAAGGAACAAGGGAAATTCGGCCAGCAGCTTTGGAGGAGTCAACCTTGTGAGCTTGATCATACTTTGGAGAAGCCAAGAGGAGAATATTGAGGATTCAATTTCAGCAGCCATCAATTTTGGATTTGACTCTTTATTCTTAATATCTTTGTTATTTATTCTATGTTGTTTCTTTATTATTTGATGGATAATATTGAGATTATGTGTAGCTAATTTTTCTATGAGGATTATGATGTAACCCTTTTATGAATATTTAGTTTTAAGGCATATTTAAATTCGATTTATGTTTAAGGTTAATATTTTATTATAGTTCTTAATACTTCCATGAAAAGGTGGATTGATTAAGTATTTATATTGGCTTAGAAATAAAGAGTATAGATATAGATGGGCAATAAAATACATGTTTATAGAAATATTGCATGCCTTAGTGACAACTTTAACAAGAACTTATTGGGTTTGCATGTTTTAGGGCTTAAATTTCCGTGTTTAAATTAGAAGTAATTAAACACGCTGTGCTTGTTAAATTAGAATGCATTGTGAAATCAACTTCTAGTCATATGTGGTTAAATGGGGGTTAACCTATGAATCTACAATGCATTAGGGCTAAATATGAATATTAGTGGTGAAATCATAATCCTTACTTCTTAAAATCTGTGAAATCGAACTTGCTGCATTTTCTTTGATTTTTATTATTGCTTTATTTTAAAATAAATGCTTGGTTACTCAACAAACAAACTTTTTAAAACAACTCTCTTTTAATTTTTTTAAATTTAATTTACAATTGATTTAATTTATAACTAGAGACGTTATTTTTCGTAGAATCGATATTGATTTTTTTGTAAAAAAAAATCCACTTTATTACTTGTTGATTCGTACAGTTGCGAGTTGATTAAAATATACCACAATAGCCAATTCAGTTGATAAATTCCAGTCTATTGTTATGGGTAATTTCCTTTTTTGAGGTTATTACTAAAATTTTGAAAGATAGGTTAGCTTTAATTGTTGGTCGGGTTGTCTATGGTAATCAGTTTGGTTTTGTCCGAGTTAAGGCAGATTCCAGAATTGTATTCCAGTTGCCTCGGACTGTGTGAAATTGATGTAGAAGAAGTTTTTTGGGAAAATATTTTCATTAAAGCGGACATCAAGAAACCTTTCAATATGATGAGGTGGTCCTTTGGATTTTGTTATCGGTTTTGTAGGTAGATTGAGACAATGTTTCTTTCTGTACGTATTTATGTGCTTTTGAATGGCTCATCGAGAAGGTATTTTGCTTGTTCTCGGGGGGTTCATCAAGGTGACCCACTTTCTCCTTTACTTTTTGGCCTAATTGAGGACTCTCTAAGCCACTACCTTTCTTCTTTGGTGACTTCGGGTTCGTTGATTTATATAATTTCTCCTACTTATTATGATGTTCTTCTTTTTTGTTGGAGAACGATGCGAAATGTGTGGCACATTGTAGATGCTTTTACTTTGTATGGCTGGTTATCAGGGTAGTTGGTGAATTGGGATAAGTCAAATATTTACTTTCGTGAATCCATTTCGGCTTCTCGGCAGCAGCAGCTTCTAAATTCTTATGGTATGCGTAAGTGTAGTTTTCCTTTTTCTTATCTTAGTCTCCCATTTTTCAAAGGAAAACCAACCTCTACTCATCTGCTCCCCATTGTGGACAAAATCCTGGGCAATTGGATTCTTGGAAAGGTAAAACCCTTTCTCTTGTTGGGCATATTTTTCCTGTTGATTCTATTATTAGTTCAATGTTCGTACACTTTTTTATGATCTATAAATGGTCTTCAGGTTTATTGTCTTCTTTGAATAAATCTATCAGAAATTTTGTTTGGACGGGATCTATTCTAAGTAAGAAGCTTGTCACATTGGCTTGGAATGTTTGTTGTTTATCTAAGGATAGAAGTGGGCTTAGTTTGAAAATTTTGTTTATCTTTAATCGTGCTTTATTGGCTAAGATTGCTTGGAAGTTTATGTTAGCTGAGTATTTTGTTTATACTTTCCTTCGAGCTCGTTATATAGGCAAGTTGAATCTTTATTATTATGCTTTTTCTTCTGTTTGGTCGGCCATGCACAAGCTATATGGGGTTTTGTCTACTAAGTGCTGTTGGGAAACATTCAAGAGTTAGATTTTGGCATGATAATTGGTTGGGCATTCCATTGGTTGGTTTATTACCTGATCCGGAGTCTTCAGATCTTTTGGTCTCCTCTTTTTTAAATCTTGATGGTTCTTGGAATCTTCTGGATTGCTTTAGCGTGGTTTTTCTTCACGTTACGGAGTTGATCTTGGATGCTAAGGTGGACATGTTGGCTTCAGATGTGTTACTCTGGAAATATTCTTCTAATGTTGTGTTATCTTCTAAAACCATATACTTGCATTTGATCGGGCAGGATGCGCATACGGTGGGCAGCTCGGCTAATTTTCTTTGGAATTCTTCTCATTTAGTCTTGACGTGGCAGCTTTTGAAAGGTCAATTTGCTTTGGATGAGGTTCTCACTCGTAGAGGGTTTGCTTTGGCTTTGCGGTGTCACTTATGTAAAGTGCATGTTGAAAGTTTTTCTCACCTCTTCATTTGTTGTGCTTATGCTTCGTCTATGTGGGATTAGATTGATTCTGCTTTTGGATTTCAGGTTTACAGAGGAGGTTTGATTTTGGATCTCTTCATGAAGGCTAAGGATGGCACTTGAGTCCTCAATTTTTTTTTCTCTGGCCGGCTGCAGTTTTTTTTATGCCTTTTCGGTCATTTGGCTTGCTCGAAATAGTGTTTATTTCTAGAGTTCTTTGATTCTTATTTGCAAGTCTATTTCTTTTGTTATTTGATCTACCAAATAGGCTACTGGCTTGCAAATGGGTTCTATGCATAACAAGATTGAGGATTTGCTTATTTTTGAGGGGGTTAGGGATTTCAAGTAGACCTTATAAGGCTCCTAAAATTCTTCCAGTAAATTGGTTGCTCCCTAGTGCAGGTTGGATCAAAATAATATGGATGGGGCGCCTGGTGTTGCTGGTGGGGATGGAAATTTTCGTACTAGAAAAGGCTTTGTAAAGGGTTGTTTTATCATTCCTTTGGGCATTAAGTTTGCTTTTGAGGCTGAATTGGTAGCTGTTATTTTTGCTTTGGAGGCACCTCAGAAATATTCTTGGGATATGATCTGGTTAGAGTGTGATTCAATGTTTTTGGTTCAGCTTTTGTTAAATAAGTCTTTAAATGTCCCTTGGTATGCTCGAGCACATTGGGCTCTCTGTTTGAATTTTATCTTGCAGTTTTGATTCAGAGTTACTCATATATACAAAGAAGAGAATTCGGTTGTTGATATACTATCAAAGCATGCCTTGACAGTGTCTTATGAGATTTGGTGGTGGACTCTCCCTGAGTTTTGTGCTTTTGAGTTTAAGAAAAAAGTCATCGGGGGATTGTAATTTTAGATTTTGTAATTAATTCCAGTACTCTTTTTTCTTTTTCCTGGCTTTTTTTCCAATGAGGTTTTTCTAGATTAAGGTTTTAATAAGGTCGGGTTGGGGTGGGTGATTTTGGTCTTTTGTTGCTTTTGTTCTTTCTAGCCCTTTGTGGGTCGGTTTCTTTTGTTCTTTTCTTTTGTATTGACTATTTTTATTTTCTTTTAATGCTATTCTGCTGGGCTGTTCTTGGAATTGCAATCTAGTTAGGATGTCCAGGACAGTTTGAGATCTTTTTCAATTATTATATTCAATAAATAAGTTGAAATTTCAAAAAAAAAAAAAACTATAGCAATCTAACTTTTTTAAAAAGAAAAATGAAGACATTTGACGATGTTTATGGAATTGGACATGTCGCTTTATGTAAAAATTGAAGACAAATGGCGACATTCTTTATGACTACCAATGTCGGCTTTTTGTTATTTTTTTAAAATACATTTAAAATAAATCATTATACTCTTAGTGTAGTGAGTTTTTAACATAATAGAATTATTGAAATTGCACTTGATAACATGCAAGTTTTTTTAACAGAATTTTTCAAAATATAATTTGTTTTAAATTTATGGAATTGTAAATTTAAATTCACTGGAATCCACTACAAATTATAGAATTGTAATTTGTAAATTTGTTTTACAATTTATAGAATTGTAACGCAATTTTTTAACATAATAGAAATTCACTGCAATCCACGCGAGTTTCTCTCTCTGCAACAACATACCAATTCAGCATCTTTTTTTTTTTTTTTTTTCTCTACAACCACTGTGCTCTTCTCTCTCTAAGTCCATTGCTGAGTATTTGGGTCTTCCTCCATTGCTGAGCCTTATTAGTTTTTATAGTTTTTTACTTGATTTTTTTAAGCTATGTAATATTTGTCGTGCATTTAGATTACTGTAATTTTATTAAGTTTTTGAAATGCGACAAATGCATTTGGGAAGCAAGCATCATTCCAACATGGGCAGATGCAAAACTAGATGGTTCTTTCCATATTCGTACCCGTACAAAAATTATTTTATTATTTATCATTATTTTATATTTACATTCTTGAATCTACACTAATCGTAAAAATTGTTTGTATTTTTTCAGAGGACATTAGATATCAGGTAGGCCTCTAAAAGGGTTGAGCCGACCGTGATCTCTGTCTCTTCTTCTTTATAAACACATCTCTCTCTGTTTTCTTTTTTTTTTCTTCTCTGCTGTTACTTTCTTTCTCTTTCTCTCTTCGTTCTCAAACCAGGCTCTCTCTCTCTCTTCTCTATTCCCTTTTTTTTTCTTTACAAATTCCAATATTAAATAATAACATTGATATTTTTTTTCTTCCCTTTCTTTCATAGAGAGTGTTGCAAACAGTCAACACAATCATAGGGACAACTTACAAAGATAACGCAATGATCATGGCTTGGGAACTAATGAATGAGCTCCGTAACCAAGTTGATTATACTGGAAAGACCGTCACTATAGGAATACGTGAACTAGCTAAGTAAAATTTATTTATAATTAATCAGAATATAATAATATTAATTAATATTATGAATTCATGATTAATTATATCATAAAATCCCATTGAGATTTATTTATGGTCAATAAATTGATCGTACTCAATGCAAGGGCTCCCCTCATGCACATGCAGATGCACGAAAGGGTAGTTCGAGGTCATTACTTAGTCAGCAGTTCTCTTGATATTTTTCTTGATATTTTGGTTTTATCAAAGTTCATCATATAAGAATCAGATCAACTAATGGTTTATACTTTGGTTTCATTGTGAATTTATTTTTTAGTTTGTTTCAATTTTATATATTTTTATTATGAATAAATCATGATCAATTATACCTTAAAAACATGATCAATATCACAAACTTTCATGAAACTATTAGTCTTCAAGTAATACTTTACAATTCCACCTGGAAAACGAGTCGTCATATATATATGATTGCTCAACAACCACAGGATATACTGAGCTAATAGTATACTTTACATTGAAACGTGTTGACGGAGAATCGTACATCCCAACAAGAAGCAAATTAATGGTCTCCAGATAATCCATAATGTCCAAAATAATTTTGATTCCGATCCTCCCAGTCCTCTGGAAGCAGAGGCAATGGCATTTCGATAGCTTAAACGCTCATTTTCCATAGTCAAACATAAAGCACATGTAGCTTCTCAACTAGTAAATTTGAGACTAAAGGTTCGTACGAGTGTGAAGAAAGAGCTAGTGTCGAGCCTCCAAGGTTCCATCTCAAACGAATAAATCTCAATGTCTAATTAAGTGTGCTCGGAGATGCGGCTCTGAACACAAACAACTTTGTAGTGAGGCATGGTTGTGAAAAATTTGGCAAAACAATGTCTCAAGATGTATAAGAGTTTCTTAAAAATTTAGTTCTACCAATTCAAAGCTGTATAAATATTATTATAATTTTTTATTACAAGATAATATTTTTTGATTTTAATTATATCATGAAAAAATAATTTTAAATTTATTTTGCAGCTGCTTATATATTTATTTTAAAGGTATCAAGTTACTTCTGGTTCTTCAAATGGTTTTAAAAAATTAAATTTTAAAATTTTAAAATTTAGATAATTTATTTGAAATTCGAATTGCATTTAGCATTCGATTAGGCTACATACATATCTTTTGCAGAATCAAATCGATTGTAGTTTATTTGAGATTTTTTTGATTTGAAAACCTTTTTATATGGAAATTTTAATTGATTTTATAACCCATAAATATTTGCTCATTATTTGTTTTGGCAATAAATCAATTCAAATTTAATTGAGGTTTAATTAGGCCTAAGCTTTAAGCTTGGTTAGATCTAGAGAAAATTGTAGATCTTAGTTTAAAAATACATTTAAAAATTAATTGGATTTTGCATCCATTTGATTTAGACTTTGAGCATTAAAGTTATCGGGTCTTAAATAATATTGGTAACCTCTCATTTGCATGTCCAATTAAAATAATGAAAATTTGTACGGATGTCCATAGTTGAGTGCAATTAATGATATAAGTCTATCTTTTTTTTCTAATAGTTTGTGTCCAACACCTCGTTATCCATCCTCTAAAAAAATCCGTTTTAACTTTTTTCTTTTTCGTTGTCCACCACCTCGTTATCCATTCTTTTCTCTTTTTATTTTTTTATTTCTATCTCTCTGTAAATTCTTTCTCTCTTTCATTTTTTTATTTCTATCTCTCTGTAAATTCTTTCTCTCTTTCTTTTCTTCCAAATCCATTTAAAGTGATTCAAAGATTTAAAAAAAATAAAATAAAATATGAAGAAACTAAAATAAAAAACTCATAAAAATCTTAAACTTCCCCTAAGGTATTCCTTACTAAAATTTAAAATAAACTAAAAATTGATAAACATATAATAAAGTTGCAGCTCTAGGAAGCTAAAGAAGTAGCTAAGCTTAAAAATCTTAATTCAATTCGGAAAGCAAGAAAAAAGAAAATCTAGAAACGGAAATAGCCAAAACAATAAAAAAATAAAAATAAAAAATAGAATCAACAACATCTGTTGTTGGTTTGCTAATTGGTCCTGAACTTGCTGGCTTGTTTCTGAATAGCGGTGTGTTAATGCACAGACAATGAGGATGAAGTCTGTCACATACACTGTCCGTGGTATAATACACGTTCTAAACATAGACGGTGTGTTATTAAGAAGACGGAGACTAAGTAAAAAACAAATATTGATTCTTTTACTTTATCGGTTCTCCTTTTATATCTCTCTCATTCCGTTTTTTTTTTATCCTTTCTTTCCTTCTCTGTCTTTTCTTCCAAACCCATTCGAAGTGACTCAAAAATTTTCAAACCCATTGGAAAATTTTGAATCCATCTAAAAAATATATTTTATTTTTATTGATGTTAAAATTTTTATGTGCCACAACTGAAGTGTTTCTTTTTTGAAACTTTTTATGAGTTCTTATGAAATAAATGTTCAAAATATAAGTAGAAAAGCTCATACATAAACTATTTATGCTATGTATTTTGATAAATTAAAACATCCATCTCAAATTAAAGCACACTGCCTTACTAAAGAGAGAAACTTATATGGGGCTGTCCTCACAATCCTAAGTGCGACCGGCCTATTAAATTTGGCCACAACATTAAATTGTTATCTACCCTACCACATCATTTAATTTAAAATTAAAATAAATAAATAAAACAATCTCTTTTCAATTCATCTCTTCTATTCGGCCACAGTGCGGCAGCTTTTCCTCTTCTTCCCTTTTCAACTATATTATTTTTCTATTCATCTATTTTACTTTAAATCAAAACTAATATATTCAGAAAAGCAAAAGCAAGGAAGCATGAGTCAAAAATAGTGAAAAAAATTTACATTGAAGTATGTAACCCTAACATAATTTTATTTATTTGATTTCTTTTATGGGTTATATATTTTATTAATAAAAAATTATCAGATATTTTTAATATATTTTATTACAAAATTTTATTAAAAATACGTTTGCTTTTATCAAAAATGGTTGAAATAATTCTAAAGTTTAAAACATTAGATAAAAAGAAAGAGCAAGTTGTATATATCTGTGACATTTTTTTTCTTTCTTTTCTTGCTATTTTTAATTTTATGGGTTAGATATTACACTAATGAAAAATAAAAATTTAAAGTGATATGTTTTTTAATGGATATTAAGTAATATGTTGAAAAAATTTTAAAAATAAAAATAAAATAAATAAAAGAAAAAGAGAAAAAGAAAGAAGTGAAAAAAGTAAAAAGAAGAGGAAAAAGTGAAAAAAGTGTAAAAGAGAATATACCAATTTTACTATTGTTCATAAGAAAGAAAAAAATACAATAAAAAAAATGTTTTCAATCTTTTAAATTTAAATTAATTGATAAAATTAGAATTAAGTGGTAATTTAATACTGGACAGAGAAAATGTTCTTTTTATTTTTATTTTTAAATTAAATAATATTATGAAATTAAATGCCAATTTAATGTGGTCACACTAGCTAGGGTTGTGGGAACAGTTCCATATAAGTTTCTCTCCTTATTAAGGGAGGGGTGTGTAAATTGGGAGGGATGTTTTGATTTATCAAAATACAGAGATGAATAGTTTATATATGAGTTTCTTTATTTATTTTCTGAACTTTTATTTCATAAAAACTCATAAAAAGCTTCAAAAACGTTAAAAAATAAATATCTAGGTCATTACCCATTAAATTTTTAACATATTCAAAAATAGAAAATATATTTTAGATGGATTCAAAACTTTTCCAATCGGTTTGAAAATCTTTGAACCACTTCAAATAGGTTTGGAAGAAAATAAAGAGAGAGAAAGAGTTTTCAAAGAAAAGGAAAGAAAAAAAAAGAATGAGAGAGATGAGCTTGTAAAGTAAAAAATGAAGGATAAAATAAGTTTTTTAAGAGAATGGATGATGAGCTGGTGGGCAGATACCATTAGAAGAAGAAAAAAAATGAGCTTATGTCATTAATTGTCCCAACCATGGACATCCGTACAAATTCTGCTAAAGAAATATCCATTTAGAATTTATTTAGGTTTAAATTCATTTCACTTTTGGCTTTGAGCTTGCAACTCACTTGAATGGATTTTACACAAATTCTATTTAATAATTGGACTGCTTATAATGAAAATCCATGACTCTACCTTATTTGGTTTTTAATCTTACAACAACCCATTTGATATTTTTTTTGAGATTTTTTGTACAGATACTCGCATCACTCAAGGTATATCGATCCATGCCCACCTTTTTATTTTATTTATTCATACCCACCACGTTAGTACCCATACTCCCAAGTTGTCCATTTTACTCATCAATTATATTAATTCAAGAAAACCCTTTACCCTATCACATTCTCTTTGCCACTCATGATGCCATTTCTCCTCTCACCATATCATCGTCTCTCACTCTCGACGGATAACATGGAACTCGTTAAACAACCAGCTTTCAGAGCTAAAGCCAAGGTTGTGGAGATGAAAACCATTGACATTAAGTCCAAATCACCGACACCTCCACCATCAAAGAAAAAAACCACCATGAAGAGATCCATTTCCATGAAATCAAATGGAAAGATGAAACCCACTATGAAAAAGAGAATCACCAGCGAGGCTTCAACTGTTGTTGAGTTTGAACACCCATTAACCTGACAACGAACTAATGCCAAGAAAATGACACAACAATCAGTCGATCAACCCAAGAAAATTCCCAAGCCAATTGAATAAGAGGTTAGGCTCCAAGACTTACTTAATTTTTTTTGCAAATTGTTGTTAAAATAGAAATCAACTGCAATGTTGACCTTCATGGCATAGGATCGATAGTTTTTAGGCCTGTTAAACTTCTCCACTAATAATTAGGGCAAGGAGTAGCAAAATTAGGGGAAGAACATTATAATTGTTCTTCCCCATGTGTTGAACAAAGAGCGGTGAAAAGAAGAAAAGGCTAGACCTTCTCTGTCTTTTTCACAACCCTTGGTAACACACACTTGGGTGCATGTGTTACCAAGGGCGATGAAAAAAACAAAGAGGACAAATGGGGTTCTAAGCCCAAAGTTTTTTCCTCGCCCGTTACCGTCCTTGACAAGGGCATTGTGTGTTACCAAGGGCAGTGAAAGAAAAAATGGAGGCCCCAGGCCCTGTATTCTTCTTCACTATGCCCTAAATTGTTTTATTAATCCATTTTTAATGTCGCAAGATATTCTACAACTGCGAAAGTGGCTTTTCACCGACGATCAACCTCATGCTTCTGAAAAGAAACAGTTGGACCTTTGACTGAAGCAACGATGCCATTGGCCACTATAAGTTATGCTTATGCTCTCTTACAACTCTTTGTAATTATAAATTTGTTGCCCTTCTTTTTAATAATTGTGTTGTCTATTTAACAGCCGAATAGTATCAATGGGCATCTCATTTGCATCGATTGTCGTTTAGATGGAGTTGAGCATCTTATTGACTCGAGCACCGATTAGGCACTGTGCAGGCAAAGATGGCGGAGCTTCGCAGAATTTGTGTTGTTATTTTGGGAAATTTGACCCATGATGTTTAAACTTGTTAATAATTATAATTAAAGAACTTAACATTTTATACTCTTATTTTGATGCAGCGGTCGACACATGATTTTCCACCACCACATCCACCCGCACCCCCACCACGATCACCCCTGCATGATCCATCACCTCAACCACCACAACACCCATGACCATCACCCCCACGTGATCCGTCACCACCACCACAACCATCACCCCAGAATGATCCGTCACCTCTGCCACCACCACCCTCATAAACATCACTCCTACATGATCTATAAACTCCACGGACAAGGTCCAGTTCGGGTTGTGGTGACGTACCCAAGTTATTACAACATTGACGATCCTCTTGATGAGGAAGAGCTTGCGAATCACACTACCATGCAAACAGATTTACGATGGGTTCCCATTCCAGATCATTAGCTCTCACGACACGAAGGCATTAATCAAGTTGATGCGGGACCCCAATATTAAAAAATCTAAAACCCCAAAACACACAAGAAATATTGAACAATAATTGGAAACAAGAACCTGCCCTACCAAACTCCTAGATAACTTGTATCTAAAAACGTAGATTAGAAGGTTAAGGAAGAGTAGAACAATTGCGACAAAGTATTTCTACTTTGATAAGATGATTCTACTCCTAATGCAACAAGAATAAGAAATTGATTCCTCACTTTACAAGAACACTTTTGAGAGCAATAAAAAAATAAATTTTTTCAATTGATTAAAATCTAAAATCTGTAATCTATCTAACAAAGGAATTGATCTCCCTTTATATAGGGATTAGGGTTAGATCAAGAATCAATCTAGACCATTAAATTGAAAAACGAACCCTAAATCAATAAAATCCAAAAATAGTAATAATTACAAAATTGTCATTATAATAGGAAAATAGCTAAAATTACGAAACTGCCATTATAAAATGTTTGTTTTTAAAACAATGTCATTTCATCCTCGCAACTCCCGAACATCATTACCACATTTATCCATTGCTTGGATATTATGCTTAAATCATCATTAGGCCTCGAAAAAGTGTTCCTAACATTTTGAAACTTGAATCGATCTTCATCCATAATTCTCTTCACAAATTCAAGAATTCCCTTTTTGATATTGTTAGCTCAAGAACTCATCACCGATCCACTAGGTAAGATGATGCCATCCGCTTTTTCTCCAATGCTAGAATATGGCTCTATGATGCCTACATCATTCCCTTTCTCTTCAAAAAGATTCGTCTTTGAATCTGCATCCATATTAAAATGAGAAATATCATAAACATTGAAAGTAGGGGACACATTGTACTCACCTTGAAGGGCAATTTTGTATTCGTTGTCATTGACTCTTTCAAGTACTTGAAACTGACCAACTCCTCTAGCATCCAACTTTGATTTCCCTAAGGTTAGGAAACATTTCCTTCCTCCAATGTATCCAAATACAATCATTTGGTTCGAAAATCACTTGCTTGATGCCCATTGTTGGTGGTAATCTATTGGGCATTTCCTCCGAGAATTCCTTCAACAAAGAAACAAAAACACTAGGCAAACTTGGGTTAAGGTTAGCTTCAAAAAAATAAAATTTTCTAAACTTCACAAGAACTAGTGCTCTCTTGCATAAGCATGCTCCTTTTACATCTCTCACTTTTACATAAAAACTCTTTTTCTTTTCACTTTTCCCTTTTACAGTTTCCTCTTTATTTTTATTACTAGTGCAATCACTCACCATTGGGCCTTTATTTTTATTATTTTCACTCATGGCCTCTTTACACTCAATTCTTGTATTTGCCTCATTTCCCAAATCCCATATGAACCTTTAGATAGTTTCAATTGTTTAAGATACACTTCGTTTGGAGATAAAGGTGCAAGTATGACTTTCTTTCCGTTATGCTCATGTCTCATAGCCCTTGGTTCCTCCCTCCTTGGACGTCTCCTCATGGAATGATTTGAGACTTCATCATCCTTGAAACCCAATGGCTCTATATCCCTAGCTCGCGAACCATCTCTCCTTGGATTATTTGTGGTAGTCATAAAGACTTCCTTTACCTTATCATTTAGCTCATCCATTATCTTGTTGAACCTCTGAAATTCTCTTGCGAAGGCCTTGTAAAAGAGCTTCATGTCCGGTGTCATGTCCTTTTCGTGTTCTTCTTAGGAATGAGCTGCTTATTTTCCTTCTCTTCTTAACATCTTAATTTCTACAAGACAATATTAGTAAAAGAAAATCCTTACTTCTCTCCTTCACGTATTTCACTCTTTTAATGGTAACTACACTCGTGTTTCACACAATTTTGGCTTTTACCCTCAATGTGCTCACCGCTTAAGCCTTTTACCACTCACAATCTCTTGAGTCAAGTTGCACTTTAAAGTTAAACGCAACAAATCAAAGCAAGAAAAAAAGCATATAGCAATTATCACAATCTCAAAACCTAACGAAAGAAAGAAAGTAGATCAAAAGAAAAGCAAAAAAAAAAAAAAAACTAGAGTAAAGAAAAACAAGAATTACCTTAAGTAAAAAAAAATAACTCCAAACAAAAGCAAAGTTCATAATTTTTTTTTTTTTTTTTGCAAGAGGCTTAGCAAACAGCCCTTTCCAGGTGCAACCCCAAGTGCCTGCTGTAACGATTTTTTTTTTGGAATCAAATAAACCAAAAACAAGATAATAAACCTCTTTTTTTTTTATAGGGGAATCAAAGTATTATGAACTAAGAACACAAAGAAATTGAAAACAAAGATAGATAGGTACTTATCTTAACCAATGCTCTGATACCAATTGATGCATAACTCCAAGATTAAAGAATCTGAAACCCCAAAACACACAAAAAATATTGAACAATAATTGGAAACAAGAACCCGCCCTACTAACCCCCTAGATAATTGGTATCTAAAAACGTGGATTAGAAGGCTATGGAAGAGAAGAACAATCGCCACAAAGTATTTCTACTTTGATAAAAGGGTTCTACTCCTAATGCAACAAGAAGAATAAATTGATTTCTCACCTTGTAATAACACTCTTGAGAGCAATAAGAAAATAAATTATTTCAATTGATTAAAATCTATAATCTATCTAACAAAGGAATTGACCCCCCCCTTATATAGGGATTATGGTTAGATCAAGAATCAATCTAGACCATTAAATATTCGAAAAGTAATCATAAGGCTGAAAAACTAACCCTAAATAAATAAAATCCAAAAATAGTAATAATTATAAAATTGACATTATAAAATGATTGTCTTTAAAATGACGTTGTTTCGTCTCTGCAACTCCCAAGCATCACAAGTTTTCCAAATTAGCACATAATCGAGCAGACCACACATACAAGCCCTCAGACATTACAAAGATTCCTTAGGTGAACCCTTGAAGATGGAGGGCCATAAAGAAATTAGATCCATCTAGAAGCCTCCAGAAAATGTGGTTAAACGCTTTGCAAACTGGTATTTGACATCGAAGCCGAATGCAATTGTGGATATCGAATACCACATAGTATTCCAATGTTTCCTTGACCCTATTCTGGCATATGTTGGATGGCTCACGTCCAGTGTAAGTATAATACTTCAATTCAATTTGGTAAATTGGTATATTTATTTATTTACGTATAGTTATGTACCATTTTGTTGGTAATTACTGCAGAAAATTGATGGATGCTTGCTCCACATATGAAAGCGGATGTACATTCATGTTGAAGTCTTTTTTGAGTGATGTGCCATATTAGACTGCATTTTTTCGAAAAGTGTACAAATTCACCACATTTATCAAAAGTAATTTTAACAATGCATAATATTCAAAATACATAATGTGCTTTATTGTTTTTCAGCAAAGCCTCGATATGTGATATAACAATCAAATATACACTAATATCAAGATTCGTGCATCCCCCATTATGCGTAATTACATTAACGGGATCAATAGTGCATACAAACTCCCATGGTCGACCTGTGATTGTGCAAGTATGATTGCTTTTCTTTTTTGATGTATCTGCTAAAACTTAGACAACTAAAATTTTTGCTTTACATGTGCAATAATATGTTTTGGTGAACTGCAAGAACACTAACTGGCTTGCAGCGCGAATCAACCTATGTATGCAAGTCATAGAGCTATACAACCCCAACCTTCGTGATTCAGATGGTGTAAAAAAGCTAAAAAATATTGAGTGAATACAGATCGTGATCCTATGGATACTAAAGACGTTCAATGTTCACAAAATTGAGCTGATCTGGATGAATTTGTACAGCCTTTTATGATGAAGGTGTTGGATGCCCCATTGGCACAACATACAATCTCATAAGTGTACATCATTTAATATGTTTGACCTCTAGAACAACTTGTTCTATTCATGTGGTAAACTAACAATAATAACATTGTTCGAGCATTAGGGATTACAGCACGTTTGCATTGAGATAATCATGAACAATTATGATAGTCTACCACAGAAAATCCCATAGAGTAAAATCAAGTAGCATGCATAAAAAGTATGCAATGGAGCTATTCACGCAGTAATTTAGTTTAGGAGCTAAATCATAAATTAAACATTTAGTCTAATTTTCATTTACAAAATGTAACGTTTTATACATTTTTTTGACATTTTTCCAAAATGTAGTGTAAAGTGAACATGATTAATACAAAAACGTGCAAGTTCTTATATCACCATTATAGAAATTGTGCAATTTCAATACATTGCTCCTCTTCGCATACTAGTATCCGACTCTGTGGGAGCACTTTGACGCTGACATTCTCAAGGTCTCCCAGTGGTGCTCTCAAGTGCAATGGGAAATGAACATATTTTCCTATTATGACCCTTATGCTTACACCATCCACACTTTTTCACAGTGTCATCCTTGCCTTGGGATGGAATACGATTAACCCTATGCCTTTTCAACCTTTGGTTAAACTTTGACGGAAAAACAACCTAACATGAATTGTATCATAAGCATGCTATTGTTTTGGATCACCCAATGGATAAATGATTTATGAGTAAGCATTCAAAAGGTTCTAATTGGAGTAAAAATGATCTCACAGACTGTACAAATTTATGTTGCAATCTTTGAAAATAGCATCGACATGCACACACGGGTAACCATCAAGCGTGAAAGATCTACAAGAGTTAGTTTTGTCTCGCAAGTTGACCACCCCAATTATATCGTCCTTGTGAACCTCAAACTCATATAAGTTGGCAGCAATTATGTATACAAAGGAGGCCTTTTCCCAATTTATTTTAATATCACATCCATCACCTCTATAACGGGTGTAGTGGTGTGGTTTCTCGCTTTGTTTCGTCTTTCAAGAAACTACTACTACAGAGTCTTCTAAATAAATGTAAAAAGTGTAATGATTGGCTCCAATCTATCATCTTTGAGTTTAGCATTAATGCTATCAACAATATTGATGATCATTATAGTGTACCTGTAAATCCTAAAATATGCACGAGCCTATTTTTTTAGATTCGCTTTCATTAGATATTGATAACACTCTCTGCTTAGCTCAACCAACTTTCTTGTATAAACTGCAAAGTCATCTGCAAGGTGCATTCTGAATGCTAAGTAATAATAATGTTTTATGGTCTTTCCAAATATGACAATGGATTCTCAAATATTTACCCTTCATGTTTTGCCAAAGGTGATACATGTAGTATCAATGTGTTAAATTGAGAAAAACTGACCATATTGTACCAGCAAAACTTGGATGACTATCGATGACTAATACTAGATCTTTGCGGTCTTCATGTCCCTTTTGGAACCTCGAGAAGAACCACAAATAAGATGCGTCATTCTCGGTCGGTCCAATCCCAAATGCTAATAGATAAAGTTGTTCATTCCCATCTAAACAAGTTGCAAGGTACAAAATACAGCCATATTTCTATTTCAAAAACGTCAGATCCATAGTGACTACAAGTCATATGTAATGAAACCCCCGAATGGAAGTTCTGAGGGCCATAAAGTAATATTCAAACTTGTTTTCTAAGTCTGTCTCAGTGCAAGTGAAAGAGCCAATAATAGTAAACTTTGACTGGAACATTTGTCCAATGACAAACTGCTAGCTTGTCGATGATCACGATGCATGAAGTCCAAATTGCAGGTGTGAGTCGAGACATACATTTTGATTTTCCAAAATGTAGTTTCGGACATCAAGGTTACACAGAGTTTCCATGTACAGCAATTTTCAACACATGCAACATCAAATCGTCCAGTGTCAGATTTCTTCACCCTAAACTCGTAATTATTCTTGATGGCATGGATACTCAACATCCTTTTCAACTTTTCTTTACTAGCATACGTTTGATCTCTACAATTGTAATCATAGCACTTGATGAGGAAACTAAGAAGGTGTGATTGGAGGATCAAGCAAGCCATAAGAACCATAAGCTGTAGGTGGAACCTCAGGGAGTTCATTAGGCACAGGCTCATCAACCTCGAAGGTAATGTTGTGTGGACTATCACTGTGCATACTGTTAATCAAAGGACTTTGATGTTGAATATCATCATCATGTTCAACATTATGAGCTTGCGAAACAGGTCTTTATTTAAATGCTACTGCAAGGAAATGGCGGCACATTTAGAGCATTAAGCGCCAAGAAAAACTTGAAATCCAGATCCCATTCATGTGGGTTTGAACCTAATGATTTATAAACTTCATCCATCAAACCGCATAGTGTCAACCTCTTTTTTCTATAAGTGGCTTTCATTTTTGCATTTTTATGAACAAACATGCTCACTTTATTTCATGTCCACTTTCCATCATATGAGATTTGTACCAGAAGCATATCCATTTGACTGCAATAGAAACATTAAACAATCACTTGCATGCACCCCGAGAATCTTACTATTTTAGGGTTAGAAGCAGAGTAATAAAGTGCCACAAAACTACCAACATTGTAAGTACAATTTCTGGGCAGAGTTCACACAGCCCAACAATTGTACACACAGCCCTTGTGTGCAAATGTTGAATGGTGTGTGCATTTTATAGGCAGAGTTCACACTGCCCTGATGTTGGGCGGTGTGACATGACATAGGGTAGTTTGAACTGTAAAATACACAAATTGCCCAACATATGCAGAGACCACCCGATGTTCGAGCGAGGCAAATACTATCATCTTCAACCTCCATTTTTCTTTTTTCTTATTTTTCTTCATTGTTTTCCTTTAAATAAAATTTAAAATAAACACAGCAGCATTCAAACACGTTAATATACACTTTAACAATATTATTTTAGCAAAAAAAATCAATTTATCTTAGTGAGTATTGGAGTTGAGTTTGATGTTGTAAAAAATTTCTAAAAGCCTTAAAATGGAGTTTAAAACTTGAAAAATTTTGATGTTGTTAATCGAGTAATGTTTCAAACTAGCCAATATATAAAAATCAAGAGAAAATAAATGGAGAATTATAAAACAATAAGGGGAATGAAAATAAATGGTGGAAAAATTATACTTATTTGCTAAAGAAAATTACAAATGGTAAGTAACGATGTTAAATAAATAAAAAGTAAAATGGACAATTAAGAAGTTTTGGATACTCACGTAGTGGGCATGAATATATAAAATAAAAAAGTGAGCATGGATACATAAAACTTGAGCGAAGTGAGCATCCGTATAATTATTTTTTTTTATTTTTATTTTTAAATTCATTGAAGACTGATTTGCCATCTAGGATGGTAAAGTACAAATGGAAGGCTAAACCCTGATTTATATTTTAAATTCACTATTAATTTAATTTAATTTAATTTGAAGTAAATGAACTTAATATTTCAAATAAGAATATTTTGCTTTTTTTAATAAATTAAATTGAAATTGAGCTCAACTTACAATCAAATTCGTCAGTTGATTTCTTTTTTTTCTCCCAAACAAAACAAACTTCTTTAATTTAATTAAATAATATATATATATATATATATATATACATTTTTTCAAAACTAAGTGTCAAGTGCTTTTTCCTCTTGCACATTTTTCAATTTTGGCTTTTCTCCCTTTTTATTATTATTTTTTTTAACTCGGCCACTAGGCCTCTCTTTTTCTATTATTTATTTTTTATATCTTGCAGTTAGTTTTCGCCAATTTTGCTTTTTGGTTCATTTCTTTGGCTTTTTTTCATTTTTTTTTATTAGCGATTACTTTATGCCTTTTTCCACACCTTCCTTCTTCGCAGAAGCTTTTGTTATATTCATTTTTTAATTGCTATTTTTTTTTCTGAATCCCATTCAAATGAAATCCTTTAAATGAATTTTTTTGGAAACCCTCTTTTATAAATGGCACTTGACAAAATAGAATTGCAAAAAAAAAAAAACAAATAAAACGGGTTGCAAGAGTGGAAAAATGGGAGAAAAGATGAGTTTGGGCGGCAAATGGAATTTGTTGATAGGAAAATGCCACATGTATAGTAAAAAATTACTTCAAATGGAAAAATTTAATACTTATGAAAAAAAGTTACTAATTTTGGACAAAATTACGTATTATGAAAAAAAAATACCGAAAATGTAATAAAATTACTAAGTATGGATGAAATTACACCGTAAGATAAAATTACTAAATATGGAAGACAATTACTAAGTATGGAAGAAAGTTATGTATTTTGGAAAAAATTATTCCGTAAGACAAAATTACTAAATATGGAACAAAATTATTAAGTATAGAATAAAGTTATGTTTTTTGGAAAAAATTACACCGTAAGACAAAATTACTAAGTATGGAAGAAAGTTACATATTTTGGAAGAAATTACACCGTAAAACAAAATTACTAAATATGGAACAAAATTACTAAGTATGGAAGAAATGTATGTATTTTAGAAAATATTACACCGTAAGATAAAACTTTTAAATATGGAACAAAATTACTAAGTATGGAAGAAAGTTACGTATTTTGAAAAATATTACACCATAAGACAAAATTACTAAATATGAAAGAAAACTACTAAGTATGGAAGAAAGTTACGTATTTTGGAAGAAATTACACTGTAAGACAAAATTATTAAATATGGAAGAAAATTACTAAGTATGGAAGAAAGTTATGTATATTGGAAAAAATTTACAACGTAAGACAAAATTATATCATATGAAAAAAATTACAAATTATGGAAGAAAATTACGTATTTTGGACAACAATTACGTATTTTGGATAAAATTACTTGAAAGTGTTAATCTCCCCTATTTACAAATACAATTAAATTACATAGAAACACACAATTAATTTAGTGTGATTAACTATAATTAAAAAATTTATTATTTTTCTAGTATGTCTACTACAAAAAAATGTATAGTTAATTATAAATGTACTAAATTATATAATTTTATTTTATATAATAAATATGACCATTACTAAATCGTAAATATTAAATTATTCGATTAGTAAATATTAAAATTCAGCAGACCAAGCGCTGGCCATGGCGCCTAGCTTACCGCCTAGGGGCCTCTGCCCTTGATGAGCCAAAAAAAATTATTGGGGCAGACCAGGCGCCTACCATAGTGCCTGGCTTACCGCTTGGGGGCTTCTGCCCCCCGTAGGAAGAAAATTTTGGATGAAAAAAAAATTATAAATCTATATTTTTAACATTTTACTAAATAAATTTCATCATCAAATTTTAGTATGTGTAGCATTACAAATTTTAAATTGTCAATTTTTGAATTTTTTTTTTTATGTTTTATATATCATGGAATTGATTTTTATCACATTTGCATAAGTGAGTTTGCAAAATACAAAGAAAATAGATAATATAGAGTTATTATAGTTTAAAATTTTTCATGAATATTATTATTCATAAAAATTTTGAATTGTAGCTACATTTGTTTATTAGAATGTAGGCACTATATGCTATTGAATACAACATTGATTCTCATACAACTTGTTGAGATTGTTGAGTTATACGCATTGGTGTAAATGCAAATGACCATTTTTTATTTTGCATTTTTGATTTCTCAAAACACAAGCCTGGAATCCATAAATGTAAATCCTATATGCTTTTGTCTTGGAACTGCCGTATTACTAGATTACCAAAAATCTTTTCATAGCAAACCAGGGCTGAATTAATATTAATTAATCATTAGAGTTATCTGAACATAAAATTTTACATATGGAAAAACATGGACATTGCTACTTGGATGTTTTGCAAGGACTACAGTACAATCTACTAATTGGAAAATTTTTGTAGAGAAAAACTGGCTTAGTGTTATCTAGCCGGTAAAAATCAAATTTCTCTTTACCATCATTGTAAACAAAATAAAGGAGATGATTAACAAATTCAAAACAACAAATAAATTTTTAAAAAATCAATTTAAGAATTTTCAAAATACCGATTCCCTGATTCCAATCTTGGACCAATTTAATTCAGTTTCCATAATTTTCCAAATTTATGTAGACTCATATAGTACTTTGGAAGATCTAGTAGCAACTAACAAAATATCAAAATCAACATAAATAGAAATGGTCTATTCTTATATTCTGAAAACAAATTACAACAAATATATATTAAATCGGATATCTTCCGTCACTACTTTCATCTTGTTATACAAAAATATTGTAGTGAAAAATCTTGGCAAAGCTCGCATCATTCTTCACTTGCCTACATTAAAATGAACAAAAATAAACCATACATTGAACTATACAAAATATTAATCTATCACAAAATAGCTTCAATGGTATCACATGTAGACCTACAAAAAGAGAAAAAGCCAAACAACCAACCATCATCATGGAGATAGAAGAGCCATAAAAAGCTGATAAGGAAAAAAAAAGATGGGAAAACACACACAAAAACACAAAAGCAAGAAAATTCTATACCTCCCAACTTTTCACAACTTCATTAAATATATACATCAAACCTACGACTTTTCCCTCGAAGCACAATTAGCTGCAATCAAAACCTGAATAAGAACATATAAATTTTTTTTTATATAAACTGTAATACTTGAAGAAAAGCTATAAACTTAAAGACTTAAAAAACTACAATGACTCTCCTTGGACATAGAAAGAAAACAATTTTTTTCCCGTTGAATAACTGTCAAGATTTGTCGAATAACTATCAAGCCAAAGAAGAATATGTGAGATAATTTAACAGAAATAAATTTGTAATCAACAACAACACCAAGTCAAAAATAACTATCAGCTTAACAAGAATACCTAACATAAATATCAACTTAACGTAAGCTTTAATATTAAAAGCAGGAAAATGCACTAAAGTGTAACAGCAAGCTGTTATTATATCTCATTGTTCAATTAATAATATTAAAATAAAATAAAATATAGGGAATTTCATTTACTAAATATTAGAGAATTTTTTAGTTCGGTCAAAAAATTGAGGAACATAATTGAATTCAAGATCAAACAACAGGGGTCAAACCTTTCAAGATCAAATTTAACTCAAAGTTATGCATTTGGGATATAATTGAACCAGGCAGCACTCTGAAACTCTAAGGGTTGTGGGATTCAAGATTGCTAAGTCACCATATTCACATTCACATTGTCCTAAAATAAGTTCACTAGTATTCACATTAATAATATTCACATTAAATTAAGAGTTTTAAAAGAAATCAGATTCCAAAGAAACAACAAAACTTTACTTTAGATATAAGTTTTCCCAAAAATACACAAGTCAGCCATATTCATATATAATCATAAAATCCTACAGATACACTTAAATCATCAACAAACAGAATAATGTCTAAGTCATGGGCAAGGACAGAATGCAACGACAACTAACCTTATAATTATTAGAATGTTTAGTTTTAATCTTACATGTTAAAAAATTACAATGACCGCATAGAGAGATATGGGTGTGAATAATATTTGAGATCACGTAACATGTAAATATCTCTTAATAATAATAACAACAATAATAAGTTACCAAAAATCATGCAAATTTGGGTAAAGATTATCCTGAATAACCATGCAATCCAGTAGAAAAATGAAGTATAATAATATCAACAATTTGCCAAACAAGACCTGCTTAAGATGCTCAAACCACACCTCTAGAATTCAAACACAAAAGTTACCTTCACTTCCAGAGACAATGTTGGGACCTTTTTGAAGACATCCCTCAAACTTCTTTGCACATATATATCAAGTCCTTTACCTTCACGTATCATTGGCTTACCAATATGACCATTAATTCCTACAGACATGTTGATTCTCAAAATTTGCAATTTGATACCAGAGTGAAACTGGTTTAGTAATTTTAATTAAAACGCCCAAGATACTTAGATGTTATCTACTTCAGCGTGAAGGACATCTATATGGATAGCTGAAGGATCTTTCCCTGTAGAACCAAGAGCTGTAACTGGTCCAAATCAAAATAAAAACAAAAATCAGTTTCTTAACTAAAAGTAAAACCAAGAACAAACAAAAGAAGAAGATGAAGTAGCTAAGAAACAGACACATACACAAAACCCAGAAAACTAAAATAAAATAAAAAAACTCAAACTTTGAATCAAAAACAAAAATAATCAACAATGAAAGAGAGAAAACAGAAATCTAGACCAAATCTAAAGCACAAAAATCTTTTGTTCCTCACACTATCAGCACAAAGTTGAAGCAGAGTTAACAAACAAAAAAATCTATGACCACCCACAGCAATACAAGCAAAAACCCACTAAATTCAAAAGAGGACGCCGTGGTCAGTGGAAATGAATGGGAGAGAGGAAGGAAGATGCCGTCATCATGGGAGAATAACAGGGGAGAGATTAAATTTCGAAAATATTTTGATTTCTAAATTTAAGGCGTAATAGAATGGAGGGTATAATTGAAAAACTATAATAAATAGGGGCTAAATTTGTAAATACACAAAATGACAAATTTTTTTTTCAATTTTTAACCGGATAAATTAATTACCAGTTGGCTCCCAACATAGGTTCATGCTGAAGACCTTGTTGGGTTTCACTTGAGAAATCCCCTTTTTTTTCTTTACCCATTAATTGTCCAAAATACATAATTATAATTTTATATTTAAAAAAGTAGATTTTAGATGGGTTTAACAACGTGTTTAGCAATTCATAAAGAAAATAAATATTTTGCGTTGGATTCTGTTTATTTTATTTCACTGATTCTTACGAAGAAAATCTCAAATTTTAGCCTTTATAGGATTTTTTCAGAAAGTACTGGTAAAAAAACATTTGTCGCCAATATCTTAGCTTTAAAGAAAAGCCAAAGATGTTTATAGGACTTCTCTAAAATTCAGATTTTGACCAAGAACGTGCATTTATCGTTAGAGAAAATAAAGAAGGAAAACAACAACAAAAAATTTCACCAGTATCTTATCTTCGAAGGAAATTCCTCGCCGAAATCGTTCATAGGACTTCTTCAAGATTCAGATACTGAGAAGAAGAAACAGATTAAAAAAATTATTTTTTGTAATTTCTTCTTTTAATCTCGTTTCTTTTTTTTTATCTTCTTCTTCTTCTTGTACACATTCTGTTTTTCTCTCCCTTTTCTAACCTTTTAACAACTCTGAATTCCGATCTATTCATAGAAGAAGAGAACCCAGATAATATAATTGAACTTCTATTGAGATTCAAATTTCTAATTTAAAATTAAGCTTGATATTTTAAAAAATCAAATTTATAATTGGATATAGAGTTTGATTTGGAATAAATACCTTCCCCAAATTTATATTTTATCTTATATCCCTTAATTTTTTACCGTTCAACAAAGCGATTTAAGGATCAAAAGCCAACCTCAATCCCTAAATAAAGAGAGAGAAAGAAGAGAATAATAGATAGATGTAGAATTAGCAATAATACTAACAATTAAGCTAGCAGGGAGTGGATCATCGTTTTGTTTTTGTTTTTATTTTTTTATTTTTTTTATCTTTAATATTCTTTTTAAATTCGTTTGGATATTACCTGTACATTTTTGGCTTAGCTTTTTTATGATTTATTTTGATCTTCATGTATATTTTTGTTATAGGTGGAGTTGTTAAATTTAAAAATTTATGATCGTTAAATCTATCAACTTTAATATTATATTGATTTATTTATTTTTTAAAAAATATAAATTGATAAGAAATAAATTTTTTTTTAATATTCTATCTCTAATAATAGATATAGAAAAAGAGGAAGAGAGAGAAAGATGGGTTTAAGAAGGGAGAGAAACAAAGTGCAAGAGAAAGAAAGTATTTTTTATTTATTTTATTTTGGGAACCAAAATGAGTTGGATAGGCCTTTTATACTCCTCAAATCAGCCGGATATAAAGCTCAGGTTCTAATTATGTGTCATTTAACGGGTCCACATTTAGACGGAAGTAACAATTAGAAGTGATACTGAATGTTTTCAAATAGTACAGGGAATTTGATAATTCATAGGACAAAATGTGATAAATTTGAAAATTCAAAATATATCAATGCAAAAAAGCCAAACTTGTAAAATTACTCTTGCTGTGAGGAATATTTAGAGTTACGATTAAGTGTACGTTTGTTAACACATTTAATTTTTAATTTTTAACTTTCATTAATAGTTTATGATTTATAATTTTTATTTATGATTTATATTTTTGCTAAAAGGAAAAAAATTAAAACCAAACAACTAATTTTTGATTTTTTTTGTAGGAAAAAAAAAATTCTTTTTGGTAACCATTTTTTTTTATTAATTTTTTTTTTGTATTTTTATAAAAACTTTACAAATAAATTTAAACAAATTTATATTCGATTATTGTCGATCCCAAGTTTCAACCCTGACTAGGCTGTCCCAGGATCTGGTCTAGACCATGCTGTCCCGTTTTCTAACCTCAACTGGGCTATCCTGGATACCAGCTCGACCGAGTGGTCATGGGTACCAGTCCTGACTTGGTAGTTTTGGGTTCCGGCCTCGGCAGGGTGGTCTAGGGTTCTGGCCCGGATCAGGTAGTTCAAGATTCCAGCCTAGACCGAGCAGTCCTAGGTATTGACCTGACTGGGCGGTCCCAGGTTTCGGCCTCAACCAAGAAGTTCCAGGTTCCAATCCTGACTGGTCAATCTTGGGTTTTGGCTTCGACTAGGCTGTCTTGGATTCTAGGTGATCCTAGGCTGTCTCTGGTTTCACCGGACCAGGCGGTCTTGGGTTTCGACCTCGACCGGGCGATCTAGGGTACTGGCCTTAACCGAGCGGTCCGGAATACTAGCCCCTACCGAGCAGTCCCGAGAGCTTTGGCCCCAATCAGGCGATCCCGGAATCCGGCCTCAACCGAGTCCTAGGCTTCGACCCTGACTTAGTGGTCACAAGTTTCGGCTCTGTTTGAGCAATTCGTGGTCGACCATAAATGGACGGTCTCAAGTTCAAGTTTTGTTCGAGTTGTCTTGTATCCTGACACTATGGAAAAAAAAAAAACTAAAATTGAAAATGAAAATAATTTTTTAACATTTTTTTCTTTTAAAATAAAAGTGAAATGGTTTTGTTTTTTAAAAAATAAAAATAGTTATCAAACAAACACATTGATGTTTTTATTTTTTATTTTTAAATAAATAAAAATTGTTATGAAAACGCATTTTTCATTTTTGATTGTTAAAAAATAAAAAATAAGTTATCTAACAATACCTAAACAGTTAAATTTTGTCCAAAGATAAATTTTATGAAAACTTTGGGTACTGAAGTTCAGGTTATACACAGTAATCTGACTTACAAGTAACAATTATTTTTGCAGAAAATAAAGGCGCAATACAATAATAAAATCCAGGAGAAAAAATAATATTTTGTGTGTAGAATATAAAATGCGGGGAAATGAAATAACTAAAGGGCAGAAAATTGGAACTTGATCAAAATAATTTTTGAGATTTAAATCAACTAATTCCTTTACCAGAACCCTGAGTATCAAAATTATCATTACCAGAGGAAAAATTGTAAATATCCTTTACCAGAACCCTGAGTATCAAAATAGTCATTACCAGAGGAAAAATGGTAAATATTCATAGAATATATCATTAATGGTATTAAATTATTTTATCAAATTTAAATCGTAGACTGACTATAGTTTTCACAGTCCATTGATTATTATGATGCATTACTTTTGTCTCTGTGGGCTAAACATGCCAGTTCATACTCAATCGTAATTTTATGTTTTTTGCTAGATCATACTCAATCGTAAATAATGCAATTAAAATCCAGATTTTGAATGGAAAACTGGCTAGCCATAATTTAATTTGTAACAATAATAAACTACCATAAATACATTGAATTAATACCAGAACCAGCAAACAGAATTAAAATATTAATTCCTTCTTTAAGGTCAAGATGTTCCTGAGGTATCCAAGTAGCCCTTTTATATATGTCCTAAATCTCTTCAGTTTTAATTAAATATCTGACAATCTCAAATTGTTTTTATCATATTTACCAAAAAATATAATAAAAAAATTGTCTTTATCATAGTCATGATCACGTTTTAAAGTAAAAAGAGGAACATATATATTCAATTCTTTCGGCATATATTTGTTGTTCTTTGTTTAGTTATATATTATATACTAATTAATATTAAAACCATTCATTATGTTGGACCTTGGTTTTATAGTCAAATATTTAATAGTTAATGGAAGGTCCCCTTCAAATCCTGTGGCTTACGATTCCTCAGCAAAGACAACAGTTTTAATGAAAGATCTGACAATCTGAAATTGCTTTTGTTCTCATAATAATGATTCACATTCTAAAGTAAAAAGAGCAACATATTAAAACTGTTTTTCCTTTTTTTTTTTTGGTAATACATATTAAAACTGTTGATTCAGGTCTTTTGGCACATAACAATATTTGATATTATATAGTATTTAGTAGTTAATGGAAGGTCCCCTTCAAATCCTGTGGCTTATGATTCCTCAGCAAAGACAACAGTTTTAATAAAAGTTCTGACAATCTGAAATTGCTTTTGTTCTCATATAATGATCACATTCTAAAGAAAAAAGAGCAACATATTCCAGTCTTTTAGCACATAACAATATTTGATATTATATAGTTTAGCCAAAACCAATGTCAAATTTACTATGGGTACCTTTTTTTTTTTTTTTTTTTTTTTTCTGGTTAGTCGAATTTTAATATTTTTAGTTTGAGGTAGTTACATTTTATGCATCCCTCAAGTTTAAAATGGTACAAGTTATTCAGTTTTCAACTTGTTGAAATTTGCCTCGAAATTCTTGATCACTTCCCGTTTTTAACAAGTATATCCCACGTGATCATTATTTAAATAGCTAAATTCACTTTAATTATTTTTCAATTTAAAAAGTGCTATAATTAATTTTGACAGTTATTATATTCTAATTTTTAAAAATTGTAGTCCAAGCCAATCGTATTTTAATTTAACAAATTCTTATAAGAGTCACATACGCCTCACGCCTCACGTGACTTTTAAAATTATTTATTTTTAATTTTTTAATTTTCCAAATAAAAGAATGAAAATATAAAAGTTGAAATAGCACCATTGTGGCTTTTTTGCTCACTTTCTAGATGAAAATTTCTTCATCATCATCCTCATCCATCAATATTGAAAATACTAAGAAACAAAAATAAAAAATGCATGAGAAAATCATCATCATCATCATCATCATCAAAATATTTTCATGTATATATACATACACACACATAAATTAACTATTTATTCTTTTGAAATGAACCAATTCAATTATGAAGTTGAGGGTATGTCTCACAATTGTGTTAGAATTTAAATATGTGTGCATTGTACATGATCATGTAATTTATTTACAGAACTTATTTGCATAAGTAATGAAGTTGAATTTATTTAGTGACTTTTGCAATGAATTCTTTGATCGCACTTTTTCGGTGATACTTCAGTTGGTCTATTAGACTTAAAACCTAATATCTTCTAAAGCCTAGTGAGCTCATTCTCAGTTTTATAATAATAATAATAATAATAATAATCAAAATAGGTTGCTTGCATGAATCACTTAACTAAACAAGGAAATTTATTAAAAATAAGAAATAGAAAGGCATACAAAACAATCTGAAAGATAAAACAACAAAGACGAGCAAACACAACTAAAAAATGAAAAAGAAAAAAGAAAAACTAAGTTTTCCTATCAGGATATGGAGAATAACAGATCCCATATTTGTAAGATCACTTTGCTTTTTTGGATGACAACCTCAATTCTAGCTCTTTTTTTTTTTTAGAAACTGTTAACGATCCTCATCATCCGCAACAAGAACCAAAGCCAATATTCCTTGATCTGTACTTTGGACCTCAGCAGGAACTGAAGTCATGCGATCTTCTGCTGACTGGATGATCTCATTGCCCTCAGCATAAGAAATCAAAGCATATTCTCAGTCTCAACTTCTTGCCCAGCAGCAACGCTTGAATCCTGGACATTCATCGGCACAATCTGTCCCTCATCTTCATGACCACTAGTGGTATTCATCTTCTCATGCTGTCCTGAATCTGACTTATCCAAAACTGGAAGGGTAGCGTCCACAATTTTATTGTTATTATTATAATTAATAAAATTATTATTATCATCATTATTATTATTAGTCCTTTTAAAATTCGATTCAAATACAATTGCAGGGGAGGTTAGTCATTTTGCACGGGTCTTGGTGGATGTGGATCTTGCCAACAAGCTTCCTGATTCGATGTTGTTGCATACACTACTACAGAAAAAAGTCATCGACGATGGCCTTGCTTTTATATCTACGTCGTTTATAAAAGAGACCCAACGCTGATAAAATAAAACGACTGTTAGAAAACATCAACTACGGTTTTATCTACAACCGTCATCTAAAGTTACATCAACAACGACGGTTAATAAATAAACCGCCGTTGATAAATTCCTAAAATACACGTGGCATCAACGTGGATGCCACGTGTATGGTGAAGACTATAGACGACGGTTCCTAAGGAACCGCTTAGGAACCGTCGTCTATGATGTATATATAGATGATGGTCCTTTTAGGAACCGTCGTCTATGATGTAAGTATAGACGACGGTTCCTATAGGAATCGTCATCTATAGTCTTTAATTTTCAACGACGGTGTTTTAGTTTTTAACCGTCGTTCTTTTATGTATATTTGTCCACGTGACGCTCTTACGTTTAGTCTCTGAAACGCTGTTTTAACGTTCAAAATAGCCATTGTAAAAGTAGCCGTTGCAAAAAATATAGCCGTTAGTAATTTTTTTTGCTTATATATTTTCATCTTGGTTCTCAATCAAATTTACTAAATTCATTTCTCCCATAATTTATGTTCAAATTCTTTTAGTGGTGATCAAAAATATTTAAGTAGCATTTATTTAGAATTTAAGTCATCAATTTATTGAAGCTTGAAGTTGATTTTTGTAAAAAAATTTACTATCGAGGTAAGTAATTTTATGCAATTAACTACATTAAATATTTATGTTATTTTAAATTAAATTAGTTATATAATTTTATTTTCATGAATAAATTATTTTATAATTATTAGGTTATAAACATTTAAATTTTGCAATGATATATATATGTTTTCCATTTATTAAATTTGTTAGTTTATTTAAATATTTGATATGTTATAATCTCATATAGTATTGTTATTTATTATATATTTTATGTTGTTGTAGTTAATTTTAGAATATAGTAAAATAATAAGCTTATTATAGTTGTGTAATTATCGTTGTAGATCTCTATATTTATTGTTTATTTATTTATTGTTATCTATTTATTTTCTATTATTGATTTGATAATTATTAAATGTTGGTTACATTGTTAGTAATATATTATTTATTGGTATATTTTAAATCATTCTTGTTTAAATTAGTTTTAATTAGTTGTTATTTAAATAGATAAGATGGAAAAATCATGGATAAGGATGGATAGGAGAACCGATTCATTTCAAAAGGGTTTTGAAATGTTTTTAGAATTTACTAAGAAAAGTGCAAATAGAGATGGTAAAATTCGATGTCCTTGTATGGAATGTGGGAATTTATTTTTTAGCACTATTGAAAAAGTGAGAGGGCATGTATATTTTAACGGGTTTGATACGAATTATCGTAAATGGATTTTACATGGAGAAGAGTTGGAAGAGTCTGAAGGATATCGTAGAGATTGTTCTCGAGTTAGTGGAATTAGTAAAAGCAATAACACTGAAAGTCATTTTACCCACATAAATACGGATGATGAAGATGTGGTGGGTAATAATATTGATATGGTGAATGATGCTTGTGACAAGTTCGTGGATAATCCCGGTGAATTTAAGAGGTTGTTGGAGGATGCCGAAACTCTTTTGTATCCAGGTTGTACGAACTTTACTAAACTATCTAGTTTGGTAAAGTTGTACAACCTGAAATCGAAATACGGTATTTCGGACACAAGTTTTTCTAAATTATTAAAGTTGTTGCAGGAAATGCTACCGAGTGATAACGTTTTGCCAGATTCTATGTACAACGTGAAAAAGACTCCAACAGCATTGGGCATGGATTATGAGAAGATACATTGTTATCGCAACAACTGCATTATTTATCGAAAAAGAATATGAAGCGCAAGAAAGTTGTCCTAAATGCGGAGCATCGAGGTGGAAGGAAACTGATGATGGAACTAAACGTGTAAATGTCCCTCATAAAGTCATGTGGTATTTTCCACCAATTCCACGGTTCAAGAGGATGTTTCAAAGCGTTGACACATCTAAAAATCTGACGTGGCATGCAAATGAACGAAAGGTTGCAGTTGGAAAGTTTAGTCATCCCGCCGATTCACCCTCTTGGAAGCTAGTTGATCGCATGTGGCCTACTTTTGGTAAAGAATGTCGAAGGCCTACTTTTGGTAAAGAATGTCGAAACTTAAGGCTTGGGATTGCAGTTGATGGTATTAACCCGCATAAGCATATGAGTTCTCAATACAGTTGTTGGCATGTGCTTATAGTTACATATAATCTTCCACCATGGTTGTGTATGAAGCGGAAGTTTATAATGCTGACAGTGTTGATATCTGGACAGAAGCAGCCTGGCAACGATATAGATGTTTATCTGCAGCCATTGATTGACGATCTTAAGCAGTTGTGGGACGAGGGGGTGCGAACTTGGGATGCTTGTAAGCGGGAATTTTTCACTTTGCGAGCAATATTATTGTGGACTATAAATGACTTCACCACATATAGTAATTTGTGTGGTCATACCACTAAAGGATATTTTGCATCTCCTATTTGCAACGAGAACACGTGTGCTCAAAGTTTGAAAAATGGTAGAAAAAATGAGTTATTGCGGACATAGGAGGTTTCTTCCCACTGATCGTCATTTTCGAAAGCAAAAGAAGTCTTTCAATGGATTTCAGGAGTTTCGTCCAACTTCTTTACCTGCGACGGGAGAATATATACTTCGAAAACTTGATTTTAAGTCATTTGATAGTGGTAATAAGAGAAAAAAGTCTACTGCTGATCAAGATTGCTGGAAGAAGAAATCTATATTTTTTGAGCTTGACTATTGGAAGTCATTGTATGTGAGGCATAACTTAGATGTCATGCATATTGAAAAAAATGTATGTGAGAGCATTGTTGGCACATTGCTTAACATTCCTGGAAAAACTAAAGATGGACTTAATTCTCGGCTTGATTTGGTTGAAATGGGCATAAAAAGTGATTTGGCTCCTGTTGTTGAAGAGAGATGGACATATCTACCACCTGCATGCTACACATTATCCAAGGAAGAAAATAAAACTTTTTGCAAGTGTTTGGCAAATTTAAAGGTTCTCGATGGCTACTCTTCAAATTTTTGGAATATTGTGTCCATGAATGATTTAAAGTTGAAAGGCATGAAATCTCATGATTTACATACCTTGATGCAACAACTGATGCCTGTTGCACTACGATCAATCCTTCCAACAAATGTCCAACATGTAATAATGAGATTTTGTTTTTTCTTCAATGCTATATGCAAAAAAGAAATTGATGTTTCAAATTTGGACATTATTCAGACAGATCTTGTTAAGACATTGTGTTTACTTGAAAAGTATTTTCCTCCGTCTTTGTTTGATATAATGGTTCATCTGACTGTTCATTTGGTTCGAGAAGTACGATTGTGTGGGCCAGTTTTCTTTCGGTATATGTATAATTTTTTAGAGATACATGAAAGTGCTGAAGGGGTTTGTTCGCAATCATTATCGCCTTGAAGGCTGCATTGCAGAGAACTATATCGCTGAGGAAGCAATCGGATTTTGTAGTGAGTATCAAAAAGGCGTGCATGCAATCGGGAATCCACCTGGCCGCCATGAAGCACAATGTGTGAAAGATGATACTGGTGATCCTTTGAAGGGTGGTAATTTATTGGGTATTACTCGTGATCTATGGGAGCAAGTACATTTGTACATAATTTCAAATACACCCGAAGTACAACCTTACTTCGAGTAAGTTTAATTCTATAGTAATTAACTTTTGTTGAATATTATATTGAATTTTTGTTTACTATAGTCATTAACTTTTGTTGTCTTTAGGAAGCATATGGAGAGTTTGAAGTGTGATATTCGTAACAAAACAAGAAAAGCAAAATGGTTACAAAACGAGAAAAATTGCACTTTCATTTATTGGTTCCGAGATGAAGTAAGTTTAACATTAATTGTGAAGTATATATAGAAATTTAATTTTATTGGTTCCGAGATTAAGTAACTACATTGCATTTACTAATAGTGCATGTGGTGTTTTTGCAGATTCAGAAAGAATTGAGTGAACCAGATAATAGTGTGTCGTATACATTGAGATGAATTGCACTGGGACCATGTTTTGAAGTAATGAGCTATTCGAGCTACGACATTAACGGAATCCGATACCATACAGTTGAAAAAGACAACAAGCATGTTACACATAATAGCGGTGTAAGCTTGGTGGCTGGATCGATGCAGTATTCAAGTGCAAAAGATGACAATCCAAAATTCATCGATATGTTGTTTTATGGTGTAGTGGTCGGAATATGGGACGTGGATTACATTAAATTTCAAATTTCTGTGTTCAAATGTGATTGGGCTGACATCAATCATGGTGTTAAGACAAATGATTGTGGATTTACATTGGTCAACTTCA